>JAWLRI010000563.1:5231669-5276562 GCA_034781795.1 Crypturellus tataupa
GCCGTCCCGCTGCTGGGCGCCCGGCGGGGTCCCTGCCCGCGCAGCCCCGCGCCGGGGGCACCCGGGCCCTCCCCGGCCGGGCGGACTTGGACGGGCAGCGGCACGTATTTTGTTTTCAAGGGGCCTCTTGCTCATCGGAAAATATACTGTCACCGGGCCGAGTTCTCCCGCTGCAGCCATCCCTCCAGCCCTGCCACAGCCAGGGTCGCAGCCACCAGGAGGGCCCCAAAACAGGACTGACAGTGCAAGAGCGATTGCAAAGCAGGGGAGAAGGTGCCACCGTGACTGCCTGGGAAGTTAGAAGGAGAGGAAGGAAATGAGACACAGGAGAGCGGCAGCGCTCGCCTCATGTCTCTGGGCAGAGTGTCACGTCCTGCCTGGTTTCTGCTCGTGCCCGACCCCACCAAGACAGGTCGAGCATTTACTTTTGGCAACTTTGGATGCCTCTCTTCTGTCAGGCATTTGCAAACCAAGCTGCATTTTTAGCAGTCTGACTGTCCCTCCTCTGAAATGGCAGCTTCCACTCAGAGGCAGTTTATGATTCTGGAGACACTACGATGGGTATTCATTCTTTATTATCCCCATTTTATTTTGTATGTGTTTGGTGCTGTCTGGGCATTGCAGGGAATCACGGCAGTTCCTCTTATGTTAATATGAGCAATATCCAGCTCCTGACAACGTCCCAAGGTTTACAAGAAGCTGCCTCCACAGCTCAGGGATTTCCAAGTCTTCACCTCAAACTCTAGAATTTGCAAAGTGTAACTGAGGGTTCACAGTACTAGCATGTTAATAAGCAGCTCAGGAGCAACTTAACTTGGTAGCAGGCAGGCTATGAGAAACCGCAGAGTCCAAATCCGTTCGCTGCAATTTTGTCAAGAGAAAAATGCCTGGAAATGCTGGTATTGCCTCCGCTCTCTGAGACGTGCCAGGCTGCGACAGGGAATTCAGGGCTATCAGATTGCCTTTCAATCTCATCAAATGAAGCACAACAGCAGAATCATCACTTTTGATTTTTGTGTTTTTGTGGTTTTTTTTTTGTATTTGCACTTTTAGGAGTACTGGATCTTGCATGACCAAAAATAACCGTATTTCTCAAGTCTTATAATATTGTGACAATCCTAGCCCCCTTAATCTAATTTTGGAAAACTTTGTAGGGATTTCATATTTATAAACAGTTGGTGCTTAAATATTATTCCTCTCACCATAGCAACAGCTCCCAATCGTAGCATTTGTCATATACCATGCTACGGGAGTGCTGTATCCTTGTTTCGAGCAAGAACGCCCTGAAGCCGGTCTCCCTTGTGCTCATTTTCGCGTGCCTTGTGAAACACAAAGACTTAAAGGTCCTGCCTGTCCTGGACCTGTTTCTGATGCAGGGGAACATCTGAGCCACTGGCTGCTGCTGGCAACTCAACTCTGGTACAGGGATAAATGTCACTGGTGTTCCTTAGATTAAATATTTGGCCCAGGGTCGGAGGAAGGGCAGGTTTGATATTTTCCTGTGCAGGAGTCCTATCCTCCTTGGATATAAGCACAGCCTATGTGAAGCTTTTGGCAAATATTGGAAGATGGAGAAATGGCTTTGTGGGAATCCGAAATACGTTCATAGACATCATGCTATGGGAAGATTTCAGTTTTAACCACTTGTCCCCAAACTCTTGTGCGCGGGTTGTGCTGCTGCTCCTCCCACCACTCTCTCTCATGTTAGTCACGTTGTCTCTCGTGTTAGTGTCTCATGTTAGTCAAGCTGTAGTGGCATCCTTGTGCCCTACAGCCTCGCAGCAGCTCGGCTACAGAGTTCTGTGTAGCACCCCCTGGACATCACCTAGACCCTCAGCAGCTCTAGGTAGTCGTGCTATGTGCCTGACGTACAGTAGTGCTCATGTGGGTCCTAGAGGGACTGGTGGGGAGGAGCCGCGCTGGTGGCACGGGCGTCCAGCTGGCCTCTAGCCATGTTTGTGCTCTACTCGCATCGCGGGCCAAGGCGCTAGGAGTGCAGCAGTGGCAGGGTTTCAAGGCGTTCTGCCAAGCGGGGCATAAACCAGGCCAGGGACCAGCGCCAGAAGGAAGTCAAGGGGCTTCATGGTCAGAATAAGAGAGTAGACAGGCTCTGGTGTGTTTCCCAGCCTTTTGAAAGCGCAGCAATTAGACACCATGCAGAAATAGTCCAGCATGCCCAGGGATACAGCTGAGGCTCTCGGCAGGGCTAGAGGTGCCTCTGAGCATCAGGAACCCTTGCTGCTTCCCCCAGCCTTGGTGAATTTGAAGGCAGATTATAAAGACTCTTCTTGGAGACTTCTTGAAGGAAGTTACAGAATTCAGGTAACTTAAAAGAAACACGCTTGCTGTTCTTGAGGAGAGCAAAATCCAAGCAATTGAACACCAGATTATAACCAGCAGTAGTCACTTCCTTGCTACTTTCGCAGCCACTTAGTTTCATCAGTGGCAACTCTCTTTAGACACTGGGAGAAGAAGTTCATGGTGGCTTTCTCTCCTTCAAGAATCCATGTCAGGTTACAAGCCCAAAGCCATCTGGCCAAGCAAGCCCTTGGACCTGCTCACTACTGCAGCTACCTCTGGGGAAACCAAGCCAGTTATCCATAGCTTAGAGGCCTGATGACAGAGGAATTGCAGTGAAGAATATTCAGATTTTCCAAACATAAACACTCCCTGTCTCTCCAACACTCCCTAGGTTCACTGAGAAACCTTACAGAAATCCGTCTGCAAAAATCCAGGGTGCCCCACAATTTGGAGCAATCCCAAAACTGTTGGGCACAGATCTACAGGTTTTAGCAGTGTCCCTCCAAAGGAAGCAACAGCATGGATGAAGGACACTCTGAAGAGCTTAGGAAACCAAGAAGGCGCGTGGTGCACCTACGCATCAGCTATGCTTAAAATCACGACCTTGACCTCTGTGCAATCAAGGCAGTGTGGCAGTGCAGACTGTCTCCTAAGAAGGAAAGAAGCATGAGATAACAATGCAAGAAATGAGGAATAAATTGAGGGGTGAACAGACACCTTGGATATTTTTACCAGGGCATGATCAGATTTCTTGATGTTGCGTGGTATTTTAAGTATAAACCCAAAAAGATGACTGTTGTTTTGAAAGCTGGCGTGTTTTAGGTGGGTGTCTCCAGGAGTGAGCATTAAGATGAAAGCGCAGATTGGGCCCCATGGTGTTTGTGGTCCTTGCCTTCCAGAGAGTTAGGAAGAGCCATGGCTGTACCTCAGCCTCACCCTCATCCAGAAAGTGCTGTGTCTGTTTAAATGGTGTAATTTTTCTTATGTGCTATAAACAAACAGGAGTGTAGAGAGGTTGCCGGTCACAAAAGCTCACATTTTAAAATTTTAATCTGAACTCAAATACAATTTGAAAGCATCCAATTTCCATGCTCTCTAGCAACAGATTTCTGTGAGGGTTTTGTATTTTCTCATTTTGAGTTATGGCTCTAAAAATCTACCTTAACAATGTAATCTGCTTGGGAATATATGTAATAAAATACAAATGTGGATGTTAAGGTGATATGAAGGTTACTGTTCTAATCACTTAAAATGCAGCCAGGAATAAAGTTATGATTCTCACAGTAATCTGGCCACGCTACATTCCCCGTACGTCTCATGAAATGCCGTTAACATAAAGATCAATGTATTAAGGCACATAAATTTGAAGGGAGACTAATAGAAAATACTATTTGTGTGCTTAAGCACTGCATTTTGATAGCTTCCGAACTGCCTGTGTCGGGTTGTGTACTGTAGCATTTCCAAACCCACCTGCACGCTACAACTTCTGCTGCTCGAGAAAGAAAGCCTCCCTGTGGACTGCAGCATCCATGTGCCACGCTGCCGGGATTCTCTCAGCCAGGAAAGCCCTTCCCTGCCCGACACAGGGTCTCTGCACCCCAGGGAAACGCGGCTCGAGACTGAGCCTGAAAACTTTGTGGCTGCCCCAGACGCCGAGTGCGCAAGGGGGATGGCGAGGGACGTTGCAGAGGAAGAGGGGTTGTGCTGGGCCTGCGGGAAGCTGGGGGGTGGCAGCCTGTCTACACGCGGTGTCAGGACTGCAGTAAAGCCCAGAGCGCCCCAGAGCTGTGCACGGGCAGGGGGCTGCCCGGCCTCTGCTCTGGGCCGTGTCGCTGCCGCTGCGGGCGTGCTGGCCCCAGGGGACGAGTCCCGCACGGCTGCAGGAGCTCCAGCAAGCGAGGAGCTTGCAGGGCTGCGGAAAACTTTTTTTAAGCCCTGAAGGAATGCCAGCCCAGATTTCCTACAAACTGATTTTTGGATGCCTTGGTCTTAAGGGACAAGAGTCTGTTGTATTTTTGGGACGCCTGACTTTCAGAAAACGTCCTCTCTCATTGGCCTTCATGTGAAAGCTTTAACAAGGACTTTTGGCTTCAAGTTCTTCTGCAGCTCACAAGTGGTAATAAACAGCTCGTGTTATAATCCCTTCTCTTGAAGGGTTTATAAACTCTATGAGTGCAGGAATTGTAATGTAGCTAATGATGTGCTTATTTATGGCAGCCTTTCATTCTCCCTTTTTTTTCCTCTTTCATTCCAAAAAAAAAAATTAGGAAAATGACATGACCAAAAGCTTACATTGACACAATGTTAGGGTTAAGACTTGAAATATTGAACCATCAGGAATTAAAAACAATCGGATAAAAAGATTGCTATTTCGCCTTCCTTACTGCTGCTGTTTTCATGTGCAAACATGTCAGATTAGGCCCTTGCCTTGGAAACCCTCATGTATCTGAAGTGCAGTGGATGTGCCCTCCTGCGTGCCGGCCCACAGAGGAGTGCAAAAGCCACTGCTGAGGAAATCCTCCCTGGAGCACAGGAGCCAAGGATGTGCTTCCAGGAAAGCTGTATGCTCAGCTGAGGCTGAGCATCCTGCAGGGATCGTTTTACTCCCAGTGTAATTAATGATAAAACACGATAAGCTGGTGTAATACGTAAGGTAAGGAGAATGAATGAGGACCAAGGTAGTAATCTCAATATTACATTGCAACATGGATATACCTACACCACCATGGCTACAGATTGGTTTTAAATTACTATGGGGGAAGGGAGATTCTCCTTCTTTATATAAAAATAAACACATTCAGCTATTCCTTTGTAAATAGCTAGATTTTAAGGCCCAGATGGGCATTGATCGTTTAGCCTTGCTGCTGCGAACTGCAGGATACTAAGTTTTACCCAATGATCCCTGCATCAGACCCGTCAGCGCAGCTGGGCTGGAGCACACATTCGTTCTCCAGAGAGATCCTATCGCATCTCTGGGTAAATTGTTCCAATGTTTGATGGCCCTCGCAGTGAAACGTGCCTCTTGTCTGAAGGCACCGAGTTCTGGCTTCTAGACACTGGATTTCATTATGCCTTTGCCTATTAGATTAAAGAGCTATCTACTATCAGAACTATTTTTCTTGTGCAGGTATTAATAGATCATGATCAAGGCACCTCTTAACCTTTTCTCTAAGAAGTTAAATAGACTAAACTTCTCCAGTCTCTCATGATGAAGCAGAATGTCTGGACTTTAGATCATTCTTGTAGTTCTCTCTGGTCCATCAGACATCTGTGTAGAAAAACAGACACCACAAGCGCATGCAGCTTCCCAAGATGGGCCACATGAGCAGTGTGTCAACTCATGCCTGCTCATTAATACAGCCATGAGATCATACATTAGCTCACTACCCTACCACGATCCCTATGTCCTTGTCGTCAGCCTGGTGACCTTCTTTGCTTCCCACCTTACTCCCAGGAAACCTCTCATAAAACGCTCAGATCTTATACACTTCCAAGGGTCTGTCATTACTCCACAGAGGAGCCAAGCACAGTCTCAAAACATGAATGCAACACAGTGCGACTCTCCCCAGCTTAGTTCCTTGTGTCCCACCTGCACTACATCCTGAGGTCGTTTTCACCTCCTTGCTTGCAAAAACAGAGCAGTGACTCAGTGAATCCCACTTTAACCTTTTATAGGTTAGGTCAGCAGAAAAATCACCTGCTGATGGAGGACTAAAGCCCCTAAAATAAGGCATATTGGACTTTCACACATCATTGTGTTCTTCTTTTTGTTCCCTTCTATAAAAGTATATGTCAGGTTTCATGATGTTAAGCATGTCTCATAAATCACAGTGTAGCCAAGTCAACGTTTTTATGCTTTCATCTCATCATGACTGTGTGCGTGCCTGACCAGACTACCAGAACCTACTCTGAGTGGCACCTCCATGCTGTTTCAGGTAAGTTGCTCTGCATTTACACATCTTTGAATCCTCTGTTAAGTGGCTTAAGAGTGGGCTTTTTTTTTGTAATGCTAGTCTAGGAAATTGCATAGCAAAGTGAGATGTTGTGGAAGAAGGTGGTTTTACAAAGGAGATTGTTTTTTACAAAAAACTCTAAGCAAGTTAATTTTACCCATTTGTGCTATCTATATCTATAAGCACCAAGATATGTGTGTGCCACAGTGGATGCCCAGGACTCTTATGTGTGACTCGGGGGACAAGGAATGCCAGGCTTTGAGTTCTCACTATGTCTCCTGGGTTCCTCTTTATAGGCAATGATGCACTAATTTTTGGACAGATCTTTTCTGTCTGCCAGAGTGGTCTCCTGCCATTATCCTCATTTTTAGCTAACAGAAGGTAGCAGCAATGAGATATGCTGCAATCTTGCTGCGTCCCTCATGGCTAGTGAGGAGAGTCTTCTGTAAACGCAGCATCTCTGCTGGGAGCTTCTCAGGCCTGGGCTTGATGCTCTTCAGTTTGACTATCTGGAAACCTGTCCCTGCTTAGTGTTGGGCTTTGTTCTGCTATTTCTTCTGGTGCATACACACACACAAGCTTACAATTTACTTTATTCTTACCAGTCTTAATATTTCTGTTAAAAGCCTTTGTGGTTGCTCTGAAGGGTAACATCCTGTGCTCTGCTAGACCTGGAAGCCAGGTGACCTGTATTTATGGGGAAATGGGAATGCCCCTTTGCTAACCGCAAAAGAATGTGTTCCTGTCCACAGAGGAGGGAGACTTTTCAGTCCTGCTTGAGTATTTCTACCGTGTATTTTTTGGAGTCAGATCGATCTTACAGGTCAGGAAAAGAAGGATGCAAGTTGTTAAATTTGTATAGTGATGGTTTTTCGTACCGTTTCTTGTAAGAGATTTCACTTTTTAGAATTGCTCTGAAGTTGGCATGGTCCTGGCCACTCCATCTGATGGAGATTCCTTCAGAGTAGTGAGACATAACAGGGGATCGGCCCGTAGGAGGATAACGAGGGAATGCTCTGCATCAGTCATGCCTGCTGTACTCACTTGATTGACGCCTGGCCAGTACCCTCAGGGTGCAGCTCGCTCTGGCCGCCATGCTCACAGATTGGCATTGAAATTTGGCTCTGTGTTAAGCAGCATTTTCTGGACGGCCTGGCCCTTCTGGGTAGTAGCTCTTCAGCATGACTTTGCTCAGGCTTCCTTTCGTGTAGGCAGGAGCTGGCTATGTTTCCTTGAATCTGCTTTCCTTTGCTAAGTGCCTGCTACCGTGGAGAGGAGCTTGGAGTGTCTGCAGGAAGGGAGCTCTTGGAAGAGCAAGCCAGTCTCTGGGTGAGATGAGGAGGCTGGTGGCTGTCGTGTACCCCAACTGGGATAGTACTTTGGGTCAGACAAAAGTCTATCAGGAAAAATGCAGCCCTGTTCTTAAATAGCTGCACCTCTCCCTCTGACTCAGGGGATTTCACATACCCAACTCAGAGCCAGCAAAGCGGCACGAGGGAGCCAGGCACTCAGGTGGGAAGGAGCTGCCTGGCTGGGCTGCAGAGTGGCAGGAGGAAGGGAGATGTGCTGTGCCCCGAGCTCTGAGCTGCAGCCAGAGTGTGAGGAGAAAAGGGCTGCCAGGTGAGGGCCCAGGGCCGAGTGCACTCTGCAGATCTGTGGATGCACTTCTGGAGAACCGGGAATGATCCCAACCAACAGCACATGCGATGCCTGCTCCTGCTCCCCCGTCCCCTGCCATGTGGGTGTTACAGCTCCTGCAGAATCTCCAAGGAGGCCTCATTAAATCACGTAGGAAGAGGGAGGTATCAGGAACGTTTCTCTCAGAAAGCAGGAGGTATCAGGGGAGTCTCTCTCTCTCTTCATCCTGAACTGGCCAAAGCTCAGAAAGCCTCCACAGGAGCTCTAGCCTGCTGGCTGTTGGCAAAGATGGGAAGCTGCTGCTTGGCCATCCGTCCAGGTCCCTTTGCACTCCTGCTGTCTCTGTGCAAAATGCCGAGAAATCGCATTATAGGGAAATCAAATTAGAAATCGACAAATGAGGGATTATGAAGTGGTGCCATTGATCCACAGAGTGCATGGTTGCTCTTCTCTCCTGCTCATCTATGTCACTCCTGCTCCCTGGACCAAGTGCTTTGTCAGGAGCTCCTGTTGCTTGTGGGCAAACATGCAGAGCTGTTTTCCCTCCCTAAAGGCTCCTTCACCAAAGCCCATACCCTTCAAGAAGGTCTAAGGACAGGGCTGGACTCTCTGCTCAGGGCTGAACTTCACCTCAGAGGAACTTTAACCATCTCACCAAGCACTGGGGACCTGCTGGGCACTACCCTGAGCCTCAGGTGAGTGAATCACAGGAGCAGTGGTCCTAAATCATGGCTTCAGGCCACAGTCTGGGGAGGAACCTGCAGCACTGCATGACACCAAGCAAAAACCCTTTTGGCCCACTTATTCAAATTTTGGAGTTGTGATTGCTGCCATAGCCCTTTTTTTGGTCATAGCCAGTTGTACCATGCCCAAGGCTCTGACTGTGCCCAGGGCAGCTGTGCTCCATGCAGGGGCCAGCCCAGCTAGTATATGAAGCACCAGCAAATTACCCCTGTCTCGCTTGCCTCCCTCCAAAGAAGCAGCCTTGTGCTGGCTTGTGTTCCCTGGGAGATCCTGTCCTGCAGATTGCTGTCCTGGTCACCAGAGATGCTGAGCACAGTTTGCCAAGGGAAGGGTCAGTTATTGAAGGCAACTGAAGGGTCACTAAGACCATAGCTGGCTCCAAAAAGATACAACTGGACAGGGCCAGCAGTGGGAAGCTGGTTTCGGGCCACTCTTTGGATCATGATGGCTATGGAGGCTGAGGTCTGTCCAGACATAAAAATGTAAGTGGAGTCTTATTAAGTAATGTTCCTATGCCCTGTATGTCACAGTGCTATCCAAGAAAAGACTTGGGGCCAGAGAGCATTAGGATTAGAGCCTAAAAATCTTGCAGGAAAGAGGTCTTTTTTTCACCTTCACTCTTAAAAACACAGCAATATAATGAACAGCATCTTAGAAATGTCAAAGCCCTGAGATCCTTCCCAAGTCTGCCCAGGATAGAAGGAAGGGGGTGGAAAAAAAAAACTCTATTTCCTTGTGAGTTGTGTGAGAAGGAGAGGACAGCACTGTATATGGACTATCCTGCTGGGAATCCGGGGCCTCATAAGACTTAATCGCTGTAGCACTTTGTCACTGTCAGCTCACGCCAAGGACAGGCAGAGGGGAAAAACTGGTGGTAGGATCGGCAAAGGGCTCCTAGCCCCAGGGCTGGGAGAGAATAGGTTGTTTGACATCCAACAGAGTACAAAACCAGGTCACTGAGGAAGTTTTTTTTTTCCTTTTATGCACCTTTTGTGCACTATGGGCTGGTAGATGCGGTGAGGCTGGGCGCAGGCTGTGAGGTTGTGCCTGCAGCGCGCGCCCTCCTGCTCCAGGATGCAGCACAGCCTCGGGCTGCCACATGGAGCACCCAGCAGCTAGTTCCATGTGGTGCTGATGCTGGGAATAGCTCCTGGAATTACTCTGAGGGCTGATTCTAGGTCTGCCCACACAAGTCCAGCTGAGGATGTGCTGGGGAGGTCACATCAGGAGAAGAAGAGGGCTGGCTCAAGGGTAGAAAAAAGGGGAGGGAGGAAGAAGAGAAATGCAGGTACTGCTCTCACTCGCCAGCTCCAGAAAATTGTATTGGACCTGCTGTGATCCACGACAGTTACCCTCCTCCATCCCCGGCCTCGCCTCTGCCCCCGCAGCGGGCTGCGCCATACACCAGCCTTTCACAGGGGTCAGTGCTGCCAGCACCTCGGCGTGGGGCACGCCGGCTCCTCGCCGCCCGCCCGGAGCACGGCGGGCACCGGACATAGCGCCTGCCCTGCCACCCAACCGCAGGGCGCGCGCTGCGCGCCGGCATCAATGCCGCCCTCTGTCCGGGCCTCCTCCGGGGCGAACAATGAGCCCATTGAGGCACCTGGAGCCGGCACAAGGACACCCTCGCTGCGGCTGCCCGGCTGCCCGGCGCTGTCTGCGAGCACAGGTAGCGCGCGCTGAGCTGGCCCTCAGGCGGGACCATGGCCAACCCTGGCAGTGTGAGGCCTCTCCTGCAAGCCCTGGGGTCATCTCCCACCCTGATGGGCTGGATGAGGAGAGCAGCTCCCTCCCCATGCCTGTGCAGGTTGTTCAATATCTCTTGGTTTCCTCCACAAACTAGGCTGGGGAGAAAGCGCCCAGCCCCAGTCTGAGGTAGCTCAGTGGGGTAACTCAGCCTTGGCAGAGCTGCTGACAGGAAGGCCAAGACTCTCCCTCAGAGACATGGGGGCCTTATGAGAGCGGGGGGGCAGACACTCGGCAGCCAAAAAGCAGGCAGCCCTCGAGCGCAGGGCTGAAGCACACTAGCCAGGGTGCCCTGGGGACGCTTCCTGCAGACTGCCTGTGCTGCTTAGCTCTGGCTAATCCTGTCAGAATTTGATGATTAAATCCACACATTTGCTCTGCAGCACAGAGAGATTCAACAGGTGCCTTCCAAGGGCCAGATAACCAAGCTCCCTGTGACCTGCGCTCATGCTCTGTGGCCTCTCTCAGAGACGGCCATGTGAAAGTTCAATGGGCTGCAAAATCAGATGCTCCTATAGATTCATATATGTACGCTGTTCTCACAGCACCCAAGAGCGTGTCCCAGGACAGACAGAAAGGGTAAATCCTTCCCAGCAGGGCTTGGTTACGTGTGCTGTGGTAGGGCTGGGCACAAGGCAGTGTCTGGGGAGGAGGAGGCCTCAGCTCCTGAGGCAAACAGGAGCACAGAGGTCCTTGCTGGGTCCTGGAATAGCCTGCTGGAGGGTTCAGTGGAGAGAAGGGTTTTGGACTGCTGCATAAAGATGCTGTGGGGACTCAGTACAGGAGACTTTAAGACAGGAGCCTTTTTGTAGTTGCATGAGTTTCCAGTTTCAATTTTCTCCAGCTATGTTCTTCCTCTGTGGCTTTTCTTACTATCTCAAGGAGTTGTCAAGTGCCCTTGTTTGCCCCTTCTTGTTTTTTCATGGGGTACTTGCTTTTTCTGCTGGTTCTATTGCTTCTGGTTTAATGCTGTAATGATATTGGTCTTTGTGTCACTTCCACAAATGCTGCTGTTTGGGCTCAGACAGAGATTCTGCTTTTTGCTATCCTGTCAATTCCCTTTGAAAACGGGAGCTGCTACAAGCTCCTCTGCAAGACATCCACCTAATGCCTTGGAGTTGTAATCATTGACCACTGCGCTCTCCATAGTTGGGGTTTCTCAGCTTATCTTTAGCAGCTGACCTTTTGGAGAATAAAGGAGAACTAAGCAAGGATGCCTGGCGCTCACTGAGGATGGACTATAGCCACATTTGAGAGATGAAGAGGTGGACATGCCCTACAGCAAAGGATCCAGTTGCGCCTCTCAAGGGAAGTAACAAGACTAGGCATCTGCCTGGATTCACAGAAGATGCTGGTGCTCCTGGAGAGCAGGTGTATTATTTGGTACCTACTGGAAACATGTGCCCTTTGGCCTAAGTTCCCTAGGCATTCCCTCTCCCGTAAAGTGCCACCTTCTCCCTGCACACAGAAGCCCTCTAAAGCCTCAGGGTTTGCACTTGGGAAGTCTGATTGCTTTTTCACCTTAGCTTAAGTGGTCTGAGCTGCTTGAGCAGTGGGATTGCATCCAACACGAACATATGCCATCTGCTCCTGCTTTGGTTTGCCCTCCCTGGCTCCAAAACCTTCCTTCCCTCTCTTCGCTCCTCTCCCCCAGTGTGGCCACCTGCTTCAGCACTGCTTTGAGAAAAGCGAACAAGCCAGGCACATTAAAAACTTAATGCAAAACTAATTTGTCAGTCATAAACAAGTGACAATGGCTTTAGTGCATTTTCTCCCATCTCCGCGTAATGAGTTCTGACTCATCAGCATGGTGATCAGAGCAAGGCACTGGCAGCGTGTACAAAGGGAGGTGGTAAGGCTAGGGGTGGCTCTGCAAGGAGGGACTCCCGTCACACAGTCCCTTCACTGAGCAGCTTAAGGCATGGAGGAAGGAATCTGGCACAAGCAACTATTTCTGGCCTTACCTTACTTTGGGCCATGCGCAGAAACCCTCAAAGATGCTGAAGTTGAGTTGCTGCCACTGTACAGAGCCCAGGCAGAATTTAGCCCAAAGGAACTTGGAAATGGACATGTGAAGAGACAAGTCCTTTTTGTGGTACTGACCATGCTTCCCATCTTCCTTGGGATCTGGGGTGGAAGGATGGTGAGTGTGAGCCTCCTGTGAAGGATGCTTACTGCACTAATAAGCATCTAGGGATGGTCTGGGTTATGCCTTTGCCATGGGCATCTGAGGTGTCTAGAATTGCAGGATTGAGCTGAGAGCAGGATTTGAGTTTCTTGGCTTGGCTGACATAACGATGAGCAAGCTACACATCTGGAGAGCAATATCTAGCCATGCCAATGTACTGCAGCACAGCATGCAGTCGGGGGAACTGCATTGTCAAGGCTGGGGACAGTTCTTAGAAAACAGGAGAAGTGGCTGGAAAAGCTGGTGTATGAAAGAGACTAAAAGATCTTGATGTCTATCTTGGCTAGATGGAGACGTAATAGCAGGATTCAAACACCGAAGGAACAAGAGGAAAGGTGAATCATCACTAGCGATCCCAAGAGATGAAACCAGAGAGAAAGGCATGAAAGTAGGAGGGAAACTGCCTGATAATCTGAGGTATGAGGCTGCAAAACGGACTCCTCAGAGGGAAGTAGAATGCTTTAATATCAGGCTGGACAAAGCTTCTGCAGGAATAGTCCTATTTTTGTTCCAAGTCTGAGGGGGACCTTGCAGAGCATTTCCACCTGAAATCTGTTTGGATATTCAGCAAAAAGAGGAGAGCAAACTATTGACAGATTTGGAGAGGGGAGAGACCTGAGCTTCAGCTTCACAAGCACATCCTTGAAAAATATCTGTGCTGTCTTTCTCCCATCCTTGTGTCAAGGGCAGTAACTTTATTGGTTTGTCAAGGTAGAAGAAGTTAATACATCAGCTAAGCTGAAAATCAGGCTTTAACAATGTGGTGGTTATCCACCTCTTTGTCTGTTCTGTCATCCGTCTTGCCTATCAGCTTCTATATTTACACAGGCCAATCATTGTAATTCCCCGGCATACAAATCTCAAGAGAAGCATGGCTTCCACTGAACTGGATATTTCACCTTTCCGGCTTGGACTGTTTATGTTGGAACATTTTCCTTCCCCTACACACGCACGCCTTTTCTCCATCTGCTGTGGTAACTTGACTTCTACAAGTAGCTAGCTCCAAATTATCCATTATGAGCTTGCCTCCATGTATGTGTATGTGAGGGGAGGAATAATATACTGAAACTGGACTGTGCATCCTCTAGAAAGGATAATGTTTTGATTTATCTGAACAGCAACTTGCCTGACTGTTGCCAGCAAAGCGCCAAAGCACAGCCACCACAGAGCTGGGGCTGCCCCCACACACGGTAGAAAGCCCAGGAGGAGGTCTTGGTGCTAACCTTGCTACTGTCCCCATGCACAGATGCTGGATTTTTCATCATGTTTTATCATTAAGAATCGCAACTGCGTGAGGGCCATAGGGTTTGTACAGTGAAGTGCTCCTGTCCTGATGGCTGGGTTTGGCAGTGCGGGTGTAGGGAGACAGGTCTTCACATGGCCACTGCCCACTGATGGGGCTGCCAGTGTGACTGGATCCAGCTCAGTGTGAGGGCAGAGGAGTCCCAGGTGCTTCCTTCATCGTGTTGTGTTAGGGCTGTGAGTGCTGGAAAGCTCTGGGGAGCTGAGCACTGCTGCGGTCGTGGGAGCTGAGGGTGCACACATCAGCCTCTGAGTATCTGCTGATGATTGGCATAGCATGGAAGACAGCCGAAATATGTAGGTGCAATATAGTATCTGCTTGCATTAGAAAAAGAGTAATTCAATAAAAACTATATATCAGTGCATTATACTAAATGCATATTTATCCAAAGTGGTTCATATTTCTGCATAACTATGTACTGAGTATGTAGAGAATTATTTAAATTTGTAGTACCTCTTGCTACTGACTCATGTTAAAACATATATTTATCAGAATAGGTTTTTGATATATGCAACATACCATGAAAAGCTGTGATTTCTTTTGTCCTTACAAGACCTTTTTTCCCCCTAGTTAACATGTCTGTGAGAATGGGTCAGCACGGGTCAAATCCTTAGTATGTGCTCTGCCTCCACTGAACATTTAAAGAGAAGAACATTTTATTTTTGGCAGGATGTCAAAAGTATCGAGGACCTGCCATCAAAACAGCGAGGATGAATGTTGCAGCAATAGGTGAGGCTATGAAAGAGAAATGCCACCTCTTCCCTGATGGACACATCCCTGCCACGCTGCTATTAGAGAAGTTGTTACTGTGGAAATCTCAGAGATATAACTATTGGTTTTTCACCTCCGGCTTTCCCTGCTGTGCTCTTGGTGCCGAATCAATCACCATGAAAGCTGTTGCAATTATTGCCTTGCCATACTCATGTGGCAGCATAGCACACGCCTGCCCCTTTGCTTGCCCGGCGCTCGGGCCGAGCGTCCTTTGTGGAGAGCTGTCCCTGCCGGGCTGGAGCTCCTCCGGGATGTAGTCTCCCGCAGGAGGTTTCTCCCGATGCTCCCAGCTGTCGCTGGCTGCTCCACTTGGCTGAAACAGAGTCAGTGCTGCCAAGTGAGAGTAAGTGCTCCCCCTGGACAGGACCTGCTTCATCTCTGACCTGTCCCAGGTCTCCAGCAGGCCTGCGGCCGTTAACTTGGCCAGACATTTGCCACAAAACCCATTCTGTGTAATTATTACGTTTTTTTTTTTCTTTTTCTTTTTTTTTGTCACAACTTTCCTCATGTCCCTCAGAAAATTTCTTTCAATCAGCAAGATTTCCATTGCTCCTTAAACCTCTGAAAAGTGTTGCTGCTCCTGACCTGGCTGCCGGGAGAGTCACAGGCAGCGGTCAAAATAAATTCACCACGTGCCGGAGGGGATTACTGCTGGTTCCCGGCGGTCCGGTGCCAGCCTGGCGCACTCCCAGCTGCTGCGCTGCAGTGATGCGAAGGGAGCCGCGAGGGCCTGATCCGTTACTGAGCCACTGCGGCCGATAGAGCTGGGGCAGCTTAAACCCGCGGGGGAGCCCCTCGAAGGGGGCACTGAGGAGACCGAAAGCTTTTACAGCTTCTTCAGATGAAGTGTCAGCTTTCATCTCGATTTCTGACTCTTGTAGGAGGCAGATGGGGATTTAAGGCTTTTCTCCTGGGATGAGGGTGCTTGGACTCGTGCTTGCCATGTGAGGACATAAAGCCATAAGTAGCCAGGGGTGTCACAGGGCCTCTGAGTCGGTGGGAAAGGCACTGCCGAGGTTCCTGGTGTCCGCGGGACCCAAGGAATTGAAAGGCATTAGTTTGTTCAGCATGCAAGGAGCTGCCTCAGGGTGACACATGCAGGAGCTGGCTGCCTGGTGGCACCGGTGCCATGTCCCACCTTGGCACTTGCTTCATGCCTGAGAGGTTTTTGGTCCTTTACACTTCTTGCCTTGCACCCCTTAATCCTTCCGTTGGCCTCTCCTCAGTGCTGGGTTCCTGGGTATTCTTGGCCTCTCCGCTGCGCTCAGGCCAGGACGGGGCAGCTCAGTCCATTCTGGCTCTTGCCTGTCAAGCACTTTCCTGCTGAAGGCAGCCTGGCGGTTTATAACCCTTGCAGCAGCCCTGGCTGTAGGCAGGCAAGGACATGGCAAAGAGGGAGTACTTGCTGCCTGGGGTCCAGCGCAATGCGGCATTCAGACCTCCTGCATGTGGCAAATTCTCTCCCCAAGGACCCCGCGCACGGCACAGGTAGCACCTGACGTGATGCAGGGTGAATCCGTGGACCTTGTCGGTCTTTAGAGAGTTTGAATCAGCAAAGATCCAGCCCTGCAGCAGAGTGACGCACCACAACGAAGCAGCCGCTTCCAGGGTTCGCCAGAGTAACGGCTTTCTCCCAGCGTGTTCCTTGACCGCTGCCTGGAGAAGCGAAGGGTAATGTGCTCAGGCAGTCGCTGATGGATGGCAGCGTGAGCCCTGAGATGTGCAGACGGACAGCGCTGCCTGCAGTGGCAGAGCTGGGGAAGGCTGCAGGGAAGGCGCAGCCTGCGCTGCCCGGCTGCGCGGTGCTGCTGACACCCGGTAATGGGTGGTGCACCCTCGGCATTGCAGCAAAGGCCGGGAGCCTGCAGGTGCGGGCGGGGGATAGGGACACATGCAGCGGGGCGAGGAGCTGGGGAGGCAGCCTTGCCTCAGCTAAAGCACTTTTGCCACTTCCAACTCACCCCTAACTGGTGAGGGGAGGGGAACAAGTGCTGCCTTCCTGTGCCTTGCTGCTGCCACCAGTGAAACAGGCTCCTCTGGTCTCTACTCCGGGTGAGGCTCACGTTTGTCATTAATGGTTTAGCTGAGGTGCTGGGGCTGAAGGCGGCATCTGCTCCCATCTGCCCTCAGGGAGAGCTGAACTGATAAATCCCTGGTGCTGGATTCCCTGGCCCGCTTTGAAGCTGAATGCTGGGGTCCAAAGCATGCCCATGAGTGGCAGCAAGAGGAAGTCACAGGCGAGAGAGCGTGGCAGTTCCCTCTCTGAGCAGAGACTGTGGAGGCTGCACCTCCAAAATCAGAGCGCAGGCAACGGCACCTAGCTGCAGCAATGATCAGAAACAGTAGACATATCTGTGGGGCAGAGGCACGAGACACTGCTCCAAGCAGCTCCCAGCACCTTGCAGTTGAATGTGCGGGGCATGCGTGTGCAGGAGACAAGGCAGGCAGGGTCAGTCCCCAGTAACACACTGCTAGGTGATACTCCAAGGCTGGCTACAGAGCTGACAGACGCCTCCCACCAGCCGTGGAGGCAAAGAGACCTTCCCTGGGGGAGCAGGAAGAGCAGCAGCTTGGGGAGAGGGAGGAGAAAAGGGGAAGAAGAAAGAGGGCAGGGAGTGAAACACCTTCTCTGGTGAGCAATAGTTAAAGTGAGGCTTGTAGGGCCAGGGAGAGGTGGCGTTTGCTCCCATGCAGCACCTAAGGCTTTGCAGCATTACTGAGGTTTGACTTCTGTTTTGACTGAGAAGAGGAAAAAAAAAAAAAGACAAAACAGCAGCAGCCTCTCTCTAGACTGTATAGGTGGCTTCTGAGTCTGTCTCCAGCTTGCAAACTCTCCCTTTTCCACGGAGGTATAAAACAGGCAAGGCTTTCCTGCTTTTAGGGGTAAGGTAGGAGAGACGGTGTGTCCATTGCTGTCTATGTGTCACCTGCTGTTTTTATCACTTCTAACTATGCAGGGAGTGGGAGAGTCTCATTTTTGCAGCAATCCATGTTTTCCAACAGCAGACACAAATGCAGGCTCTATCTAAAAAGTGGCAGGGAGTAAAAACAAACAGCATGTCCTCTTCACCAAGGGCTGTGTCGCAACGCTGCTTCCTCCACAGCCACCATGGACCTCTGAGAGGCCAGGGGAAATCCCAAAGGAGCCCAGACTTGAGCAGAAGCCAACTGCTGTCCCTGCTGTGCAGTTTGATGAGGAGAGAGGAAAGTCGTGTGCTGGGACTCGTGGTTTCCCAAAGCCTCACCTCTGTCAGTCCTGGCAAAGCTTGCTGTCCTCTGAAATGGGGGAAGTCCCAGCTGCTGGGAGGGTCTGTGGCCAGGGTGCTCTCTTGGGTTAAACATGCGCACAAGTAGGAGGAAAAGTGGGTCATCGAGGTCTGCGCTCAGTTCACTAACAGGTTAATTTGATTCTGCATTTAATCCAAACAGAAGGAAATTTATGGGCCCCAACTCCCACTCTTCCCTTTGATCCATGGTGATTGCTGAAGGCACTTAACAACTGCCAGGGCTCTGCACGGAGTCCCAAAAAGCTGCTGTTCATTCACTGGGCAAAATCCCAGGCGGGGAGAGAGGCAGGGCAGGGACGAGGCAGGGATGGCTCCTTGCTCCGGTGTGATGGCCGCAGGAGAGGAAAGCTTCCCAGGGGCAGGAACAGTAAAGCTGCTCCCCCGGGCACGGCGAGCCGGTGGCTGGGGAGATGTGAGCTGCCAGTCAGCCTTGTCAGAGAAAGAGAGCAGGACGCGGGAGAGAGAGTCTCTGCAGGGAACCCCGCTCCGGGGCAGCCGCAGGGTTTCCTACTGGAGACACACGTGGACCTGAGGGAGCTGGAGCTCTGCTGGGACCTGGCCCGGGGCTGGGATGCAGCATGCGCGTGGGCTGGGGCAAGATCCCGCCCGACGCAGTGCGCAGCAGGCTCTGTCAGACTATCCCACACGGCGGGAGCAGCGGGAGCCCTGGCTCGGCACTGCGCGGGAGCCGCCGTGCCCGGTTGCAGGGCAGCGCGGGCCTGGCTGCCTGGTCCCTCCATGCCGGGGCCTGCCCCCGTGCGCCTGTGCTGGGTGGGGGCATGCAGCCATCCAAACATTGTTGGTTTATTTTGCAGGCGACAATGATAATTTTCTGCCTGCTGCACACTCTTTAATTAACAGCTCCGAGGATGTGGGGCGAGTGGCATAATGAGCACTCCGTTTGCATATCAAAAGGCAGGGTTGTTAATATCCCTGCACTCGCAGGAGCTCCCGGGGGCAGGCAGGTTACACGCAAAGCACCCGCGGCTGGCGAGGAGAGTCCTGCTTGGTGAGCAGAAGCGGGTGGGCACGCGTGGGCCTGTAACAGACAGACGTGGGGGCCGCGGGGTGTGTGGAAAAGGGCTGTCCTTGTCCCTCCGAAACAAGCCTATTCCTTGGGGCAGGGAGCTCCCCGCGCGACGCTGGCCGCTGGCTGCGGCCCTGGTGGCAGCGAGCGGAAGGGTTTTGTGGAGTCAGCTGGTAACAAGCCTGTCTCTAGGCAAAGGGAGAGCTCTCCGAAGATTTCTAGTTAAGTCACCCGAATCCAGCAATATCCTGGACCGCTCTGAAGCAGCTCCCTTTCTTAATTCTGCTGCTGGGCTGGCAGCGCTGTCCCCGGGCGAACCCGCGCTGGGCAGCGCCTGTGGCCCTGCAAGGCTCTGCTGAAGTGCCCGATTGTTCAGATAAAGCTTATCCTGTTACTGAGACTGTTTGTCATCGTGGAGCATTTGCACAGAGAAATCCCTGTAGAGCTCAATTTGGCTGTGCTCAATGCAGCAGGATTAAATGTTCTTTTGCTTCTGTCCCCTGTATGGAGAAACCAGCTACCCGGATGATGATTTACTTCAGCCCACGGGCTCTTCTTTCTTTCCTTAGCTCTAATTAGTCATAAAAGAGACCCAGGGGAGAGGAGCGGGTAGGGGAGACGCAGGGAGGCAGCCTGCCAGGGCAGGGCGTCCCTGGAGATGCTCAGCAAGCCCATCAGGAGCGCGCTCCCTGCCCGCAGGCCCACGAGGGGATGCTGGCCAGCAGGCACCGCCGCGCGAGCCCGGGTTCCCAAGGCTCTTTGGCAGCAAGGATTCTTGCACTGGATGAGCTGCTCCCTACCTGCAGCTAGGGCAGGCCCAGGTGGGGCATTTCCCTGCCGTGCAGCAAAGCTGTGGGAAGGCTCCCTGTGGGCTTTGCCAAGCATTAGGGCGAGGAATGTGATGCAGACTATTTCTTCTGCTCTGCTCTGACTTTCTCACAGCTCCTTGTGCTTCTGAGCAGGCTGCTTTTGTTTGGATAACTTCACACAGATGGCCTCAAGGAGACAAGAATTTGCAGCCTCTAGAGAAAAATGCTGGAATAGTTTCTACAGCCTGATTTCTCTCTCCCCTTCATCCTCCCGGTTAGACGGGGCACACCAGACTGAGAGAGATAAAGGGCAGATAACGTGTAGAAAGCTCAAAGGCCAAGGAAGAAAAATGAATTGGCAGAGGTGCGGCGAATACCAGATTTTCTCCTCTCTGGCCAGCTGCATTTGGAAATGCTTCCAGAAGGATGTAGCTGGATTTGAAGTGGAATTTGCAAGTTCCCTCTAAGAAAATACTGCCTGGCTCCCCTAATGTAGGTTTCTGTGCATGACCTGTCTCATCTGTGTCACTCCATGGCCAGAGGAATGAACAAGAGGGCAGATTCTGTGGGAGACATAAGCACTGGTTTAGAAACACAGCCCATTACCAAAAATACAGTTGCCCTCCAAGATCCTTATCCAAGCAAGCTGACAGAATAAACTGAATCTGCGTTCTGCTTTGTAAATCTTGTAAAGAGGCCAATCACACAAATGTACACTTAAGTAAGCATGTTGCAGAGCAAATTTACTACCAAATTTCTCTAAGCCAGTTAGAGGTGGAACAACACAATGATCAAATTAAGGGCATAATTAAGATTAAATTGATGGGTTTGAATGATCAAGTGCCAAATGAATACAGCAGGTAATCAAATCAAATCCTGAGGTTGATATTAGAAAGAATGGCATGATGTTAATCTTCTTTGTGTTGTGAGAATTTAAGGAATAGCTGTATTGCTTTCAGCCAAGGAGCTCCGGCTGGCCTCCAGCCAGTATTGTGCAGTGCGCTAGCTGGGGAAGGAAGGAAGGAAAGCGCTGAGGGACACAGGTGTCCCTAGATCAGGCACCCCGCTGCCAAGGGAAGCTCCTGGTACCAGTGAGGTCCCGCCAACAGGGTTTTAAGACTAGCATTGGGACTGTTCTCAGGAAGGCTTCTTCCCCACTACCCCTAGTCTTATCCATTATGAATGACAAAAGGGAAGAGGATGAGAGCAAACCATGTTGTAACCTGGCCTTTGTTTGCACTTAGGTGCATCACTTCCAGGACAGTGGTTCTTCGGGAGAGGGTTTGGAAATGACTTCGGTATAAGGAAACAAATCCCCCCTGCCCTTGCAATTGAAGCGGTCCAGGGTGGGGTGGCATAGAGGTGGCATGAGACCATTTGCCCCTTGGATTTGGTCAGCAGGTTAAAGTACACACTGAGCAGCATGAAAGTGGGGTTAAGGGAGTCTAAAACTGAACAGTTATGTGGGGGGCACAAAACATGTCCTTGGATTGACAAGTCTTTATGAGATGCTGTGCAATGATATCCAACACTTTTTTTAAGCGTCCTCATACTATCTAGTGAGCTAGATATGTCTCCTTCTGAATTTGTCTAGGATCAGAGATTACCAGCAAAAATTCCATGTGAACATAATTTCTTCTCAAGCCAAAAAGTCTCTGTCCCTTCTCTAGAGGGTTTATTTTCCTTGCAGCAATGCTGTTCCATCCCTAACTCTTTTTCTTGGAAAGGAAGAGATGCCACTCACATACCAGCACAAGAAGGATATGTAGCTTGCAGTAGCTTGCAGTTCTCAGCGTGCATTGCTTTGGTGAGCAGATGTGTGGAAAAGGAAGGCCAGAAGCTTCCTTTCCCTGCATAGCAAGGTCTTGGTACATCTATTGTTTTGGATATCACTCTCCTGAGGAGCACTTGGCAACTTGTTTGTGCAGCAGGAGGAAGCATTAACCATTAGCATCACCACGGGCACATCTTGCTGGAGTCCACAAGAAAGCTCTAGATTGCATCACTGAGACTTTTCTGTCCTGAAAGCTATCTAAATTCAAAACATGAGACACGGTTAGGGGTCCTTAAGTGCCCTAAGTGAGTTCTGCAGTGCTTCTTGATGCTTTCCCTCGTCGCTTCGTCACTCTCTATTATTTAACTCCACTGCTCTGGTGTCCATACTCTCTCCCACGGCAGTTGGAGGTGGCCAGCCAGGTCTCACTATACGCACACAGACAAGCACGCTGTTAGGCAGGAGAAGTAACATCTTCCCCAGATGAGGGCCAAGTAGACACAGCTACGGAGCAGGTCTGTGGGTGACAGCCTGGGTGCTGCACACCAGACTGGTCAAGGCAGTCTGCACGGCACCGCAGTTTAGGCAGAAATTGTGATGATACTTGTTTTTTTGCCAGGACAGTTTAATTGAGTTTCCTCAGGGAGAAGCATTTCCATCTAATTCCACTCTTAATTAACCCCATGCGCCCCAAAGAGGCTCTGCAACCAGTTGTAAATTAAATATGAAAAGCATTATTTATCTAGGTATAGCAGCCTAATGGCTGCAGCCCTGACGTTTATAGTTGCTAATGATGATGGATATAGGAGAGAAGTTGGGAAGGGAGTGAGGGATAAAGTGCCTTCTCTTTTAAAAGCATAGAGAGACAGTTATGCAGCAGACAGGTTGCTGGGGCACGAATGGGCTCTTTCTTTTAATTAAAAACAAATATGAAATGTCCTGGGTAACAGCTGGGCCCGCTTGGACGTTCCCATCATCGCAATCCCCTGCCATGGCCCCCCTGCCCATGACTCACGCCTTTTTAGTGAATACCTTGGGGCACTCCTGCAGCACACACCTTTACACCGAGTGCTCAGAGCTATAACTCTCCCTCCAGCTGGCTCTCACTTTGTACACTGTCCTTGTTCCTTGATTAAATGTATACATTAAAAGGAAGGATAATGGAAGGTATTGGTTCTAAGGGCAAGCTTTGCAAATAAGCAAGAATATATTAGCTGAGTCCCATATTATGTTTAACAAGATGAACCATGGGACTGGAGCTGCTGGGTTTGTGGGAAAGAGGAAAGTAGAATCTGCTTGCTGTAATGGGAAATAACTTTGTATCTGATAGGAGCCAAAGAGAAATGACAGGAGCCTTTCAATCTTTTTTTCCCAAGGAGACGATGAAGGGGGAAGGAGCTGAGTGTTAATGTGCTTGCCTTTCGCCCTGCAAGACTATCTTCAAACCTGAATTTCATCACCAACAAAATGACTTCAGGGTTCTCGCATTTAACGGCACTCTCCATTTGTTGGCATCAAAAATCCACAGTGCAGTGGGCCACAAGTGGAGCCACTTCTGAAGAGAGGCAGAGGAAGAGAAAAAGCAGCAGGGCTGTAGGTCACAACCGAGATAAGTCGTGGGCTGACTCCGGAGAGCCTGTGAGTGGAATAGCCAAAGGGGATGTGGACTGGGACCTGCTCAGGTCTGCGTGTGAGCAAGCCATGACTGGAATAGTCATGGGCACCTCAAACTCTTTTGAGTGTTGTGCTTCCTATTTTGTCTCTTTACTTTTCTCAGAGCTGGCAGCCTTTTTAGCATGCACAAGGCCTGAAGCCAGCTGCCTTCCTTTTCACATGGCAAAGTTTCCTCCTGACACAGATGGGAGGATATTCTCTGGGAAAAATTCCCTTGGGGTTCAACCTGTTTGGCACAGTGACAAGTGCACTGATAGGTTCAGGGCTGTCTGTCAGACTGGGAAAGGGTGAAGTAGTGCAAAGACAGGACAAAGCTGGCCAGATTTGGGGTAGTTCTCCAGCCATGAGGTGCTCTGGTATTTATGCAGAGAGGCCTTAGGATTATCAAAAGTTTGCAGTCTTACAGAGCCAAGACAGTTTTCCTTCAATTTCAGCAAAATCTGTGCCTAGAAATAGAGCTTTTTTTTTCAGCCTTTTTCATTTAGCTGGGCAGAGTCTTGGCCTGGTGCCAACTGGGAGCTCTTCCTTATGTCTGCCTCTTGCTCTGCAATCCCTGCTCTGGATGGGCAAGATCTCCAAGGTTCATTTGTCCCCATAAAATATGCATCATACCATTTAGCAGAGCAAAATTAACTCTAGGTAGCAACTTCCAGAAAGGTAGGAGCAGTCTCACTACCCTGGCCCTGGCTAATGTGGGGTTGATGCAGTCCCTCCGCTCCAACAGTGACCACTGATAAGGGCAGGAGGAGAGGGGGCTGCAGAGCAAACAGGCACGAGGGTGTCCAGGCTCTTGTTGGTCTGGCCTGGCAGGGAGAGCACAAGATAGCTGGTGTCCTTAACACAGGGCTTCATATCCCTGTCACAGAATGTCACCAGTAATAGCAATGCTTTGGATTTTGTTGATATTCATGCATGTATCTAATCCAGTGTTGAAGCTCATTGAGTTTCTGGTCTCGACAGCTATTTCCTAGGGAAAAAAAAACACAGTAGTTTAATCGCACATTGTATGAAGTGGCATTTTCCTTTCTCATCTCTGAATTTCATTGACTAGCTTCTTGCTCTCATGTTAAATGATAGAGAAAACCAGGTTTTCCCATCTTCTCCCTGTCACTTGTTATTTTGTAGGCCTCCCTCGTGCTTTCCCTCCGTGACGGTTAGGGTGCCAGTCCCCTGGGCTCCGCTCGGCTCAGTCCCCTGCTGTGGCCCTGCTGTGCTCTCCCTGTGCCCATGGGGCGAGCAGGGATGCGTGCTGGGCCACGGGGCCACCCCACTGATTTCTCCAGAGGTTTGGTGCCCTGCCTGTCTCATTCAGTGTGCTTTTCCCTATGTGGCTCAGCAACATGGTGGGTTTTCCACCACTGCTGTTCTTTGAGCAGGCACTTTTACTAAGCTGTTGCCAGTGCTTCCCTGGCCTCTTCTGGAGTTCATTTGAAGACCCTCTCCAGTTTGCAGAGAGGATGCTTTAAAAGTGCATTTCTTTGCATTTATCAGCATTAATACAATTTGTCATCATGTTGCCCATCTGTACAGTTTGTTCAGGACACCCCAAAGCAACTTGCTGTTTCCCATAGCCATGAATCACCTGAATAAGTTTTGCACTTGCTCCTATCTCCTACCTTCGCTCTGTGTGGACCATTAATAATACACTTGCACGGTAGGAGGCCTAGCACGGATTCAGACAGTTCCCTGCTATGAATCCTTCACCATTACAAAACCTAACTATTTATGCTCTGTTTTTTTTTTTTTTTTTTCACTCCTTGCCAGTTTCCCACGCAGGAAAAGATGATGCCTTTTGCCCCATAGCTAATTAGCTTTTTTAGCAGCCGCCTGCATAATCTTTTGTCTAAGGAGCTCTAAATAAATAGCCACTTCGTTGTTCTTTATCCACTGCTGTGCTAATATGTTCAAAGAAATCTGGGAGATTAGTGAGACATGATTTTCCTTAGAGACATACACACTGGGCTCTATTATGAGATGTTCTGTTTTTAATTATCATTCCAATCAATTTGGGGCACACAGATGTGCAATTTACTGATCTGTAATTCCCCAAATTACCCCTGGAGGCTTCATTTTTATTGGCAGTGTAACATTTGCTACCAGCTATCTGTTGTTTGTTTTTTGGGGGTAAGGTTTCCTTCTTGTTTTTTGTTTTTACACCTTTAGCCATCTGCTCTTCAGAAACCCACGTTGACTCTTTTTTATTTCTTGTTACCTCCTGTAATTTCAGTTTCTAGATGAGGTTTTGATTTCAACAATTCAGAAAGCCTTCATGTGGTGCAAATGAGCTGCAGGAATCAAGAGTCTGTTCTCAACTCTGTCAGTGATTTACTTAGAGGTCAAATCCGTTCTGCTAATCTGCATCTTCGTTTCCCCTCTGTACCAGGTAGCTCCCAACACAGCTTGCAACGAAGGTATATGGCTTAATTAATTGGTGTTTGTAAAGTGCAGGCAGGGCATTATATGGGAGGTGTCAGGGACGATGAACATATCATGGTAAGTGCTCTCTTTACGGAGATACATAATTACTCCGTCTGAAGAATAACAACTGCTTCAAGCATCTCTTTTTCCCAATGTTGGTTAATGTTATCCCAGGACTGGGGAGCCTGAGAACTCAGCAAGGCAGAAACACTCCTGGTGCTGGCACCAGCCAGTGAATTTGCAGCTGGAAATGAGAAAGGGACCGGCGGCGCGGAGCTGAACAGCTGTTTGCAAATGGAGCGCAGATTCTCCGACACTCGCTCCGGGGGACGGGCTGCTGGCTCGGGAGCTCAGCCATCGGGCTGCGGAGCTCTCATATCCGCCGGCAGCTCCCGGCTGGCCCAGCCGCTGGCTCCCATCTGCTCCCTGCACTGGCTGAGGAGTGAATTGGCAGGACTTAGCCCATGCGCTGGGTCACGGCAATAACCCGCCTCGGCGGCTGGGGGCAAGGCGCCGATGGAAGGGGCCTGAAGCACGCAGCTGGCCTGGAGGGCGGCAGCCTCCACAGCAGGACCGAGGCCTGTTGATGTGAGTGGAACCGTCCAGACTCAGCGTGTGCCCGAGCTGCTGCCTTCTCTTGGGCTGCACTGCCTCAGCGGTGGCTCGGACCTTGCAGGGGAAGATGGTACGGGCAGTGACCAGCTCGTGGGTGTGCGGGGTGCCAGCCTGCCGCCCCTCAACTCCAGTGCATCTGGGAGGAGACAGATTTTGGGGACTTTGCTGTCGCAGAGCGGAGGGCTTGGCGGAAGGCAGCTGCGCCGCGGTGGTGCGGGGGCCGCTATGACCGCGTCTATGACAGGCAGGGGGGAGCTGGTGGCTGCTGCTGGTGCAGGAGACACAATTTCCTCTCAGGAAATAGGAGAACAAAGCCAAGAAACGCAGCAGAGACAGAGGAGCCGGTGTGCGGCTGAAGAGCCCGGGCTGCCTGTTGTGAGGCCGGGCACCAGCCTGGCCACCCCTGCCCTGCTCGTCCCTCTGTCAGAGACACTGTGTGCCCCGTGTCCCAAGCCCTGCGTCTCCAGTGCTGGGACCTGGTGGGGCTGGAGGCTCCGCGCTCTAGCCCATGCCTGGGTGCCCTCCTCGCCTTTGCTGAGACAAGTTCCCCAAGGTGACTGTCCTTCATGTTTCTGCCTCTGTGCCCCGTCTCTCCCCCCGCATCTTCTCCACATGGTATAAATTTAGCTCCCTTGTTCTCTCCTCATTTGCCTTTTACTTCCAGCTGATGGTTTTGTTTTTGCCGTGTTTCCTCCTCTCCTCCTTACGTGGTAGCTCGTTTCCTGCTGGCCCCGGGAGGGAGCCAGCGCAGGACACGCTGTCCCGAGGAAGAGCCTCTTCCCCCGGGCTGGATCCTGCCTGTCCCCTCCGCGGCAGCAGCCACCCTAGAGCCCGCTCTGCTCCGCAGCGCTTCCAAGCCTGCCCCCGCCAGCAGCTTCCTCACGCACCCTCCTTGCCGTGGACCCCCAGCCCTGCTTGCCGTGCTGGCCTCCTCGAGGACGTTAACCAGCCCGGGCTCCTGGGATTTACCCCAGCTTGCAGGGTGCTGCAACCCCCTCCGGCTGATCCTCTGCAGACGTTTAATAATTAATAGTGATTCATTTCCATTTTGCTCTTACATAAGAAGCTGCAGCCCGGATGGGAGCCCCTTGGGTCCCCCACGCAGGGCTGAGGAGGAGCATGGAGCCCCGGCCCAGGTGATGCAAAAGGCAGAGGTGTCTGCGCAGTGGGGTAATTCCTGCCCCTGGCTGCTATGGGAGAGTATTTCTTGTGCCAAATGCATGATTTTTCTGCTCTCCATGGAGATGCTGATGCTGTGGCCAAGCGTGGTGCCCTCTGTGCTCCAGGGCAGGAAATGGAGTCAGGAGTCCTGTTATGTCTGGCTCCTTCTACGCCATGAGCAGGACTTTGGTGCACCTCGCTTGCGCCTTTGTTCAGGGCACAAGGATAAGTGGTGGAACTTCCAGCCTGGTCCCTGGACTGACACAGGCCCCAGGCTGGACCAGGTTTCATTGCTCAGCTGTGTGGTGCTGCCTCATGCCGCCAGCCCCAGCAGATGGGGGACTGGGCTACCCGTGCCCTCTGGAGAGGGAGAGTTAACAAGCACGGCAACCCAGCCCTGGCGGCGCACAGAATCATACACTCATTATGGTTGGAAAAGACTTCAAGATCATCGAGTCCAACTGTAAACCCGTCATGCTGGGCTGGAGATTATCCCCATTTATTTCTGTTCCAAATAATCCAGTCTCAGATGTGGCCTCATGCTCCCTGATCCCTTAATCCTATTTCCACAGAGTCTGTTTAATGGGAAGGCTGGAGACGACTCCGGAACCCCTGTGAAGGGGCTCCAGGTGCCCCCTGCCCCTCATGGCTCCCTCTCACGCTCTCACCTCCCCCTTGCTGCCCGTCTCTGAAACCCTCCCTTCTCTCTCTGCAGCCGCTTCCCTGCTCTCTTTGCTCTCTAGTGCTTGCATGTCTTGGCCCCAATGCCCCGTGGGCACGAGGAGGGGAGCCAAGCTGCTTTCCAGGCAGAGTCTCTTGCATGCAGGTGCTGGGGGATCTTTTCCTTGTGTCTGCAGATAGCTGAGGCCCATGGTAGCACTGGAGGAGCTGGGCACACTCGGAGGTGGGTGCAGAAGAGCCTGTCTGCACGCCTTGGTAACTGCCACAGCCCTGTCCCCTCGCTTATGGCCACCTACAAGCGGGAAGCCCACAGTGGAGCTGGGTCCCAGATGCAACTTCTCCATGAGCAGCTGTCAGATGATGAATCCATAACAGAGACTGTACTCTGTTTTTGCAAGTACTGATGTGTTTTGGAAAATGGAGACTAATTGTGTGGGAGCCATGGTGGAGCTGGAGCTTTCTGAAAGGGATGATGTGGTCTCAGCATCAGAAATGGGGATGATAAACAGGAAGGGGAGGCCAAATGGACTTCCTTGCACTGCTGCTGAGCGTTCTGCTCACCCCTAATGTTGCCAGTGTTTAAAGGGGAAGGGGGCAAGCTGAGCAGCACAGGGCCAAGAGATGGCCGGTCAAAAACTGGTGTTAGAAACTTATGGCAAGGTGTTATGGAAGGGGAGGTGATTTTATTATAATGAATGTCTAAGCAAGTTGATTTTATGTGCTCATGCTCTCATACTCACACCAAGACGTGCGTCAGCAGGTGGTCTTCATGGTCAGTGAGTGTGGCAGTGGAAGCAGTCACTGGGTTGTCACTATGACACCTGCACTCCTCTGGATGAGTGATAAAAATTGTTTTCAGACAGACCTTTTCTGTTTGTAGGAGTGGTCTTTTGCCTTTATTCTTCTGCCGGGCTCACAGTGAGTGACAGCACTGTGATACACTGCAACCTCGTTGTCCTTCCCGGCTGCTAGCGAGGAGGGTCTTCTGCTGATGAGGCAACTGTGCTGGGGGCTTGGGCTTGGGCCAAGGCTTGGGCTTGCTGCTCCTCAGTCTGATTAACCAGAAGCCTGTCGCTGGCAATGAACAAAGGCCATTCCTTTAACCTTTGTTCTGGTGTTTCTTCTGGTGCTACCACACACGTGTTTGCATTCATATTTCATTTACACGAACCATAATATTTCTGTTAAAAGCCTCTGCAATCTGGAGAACCTCATTTACAGTCAGAAATTCTGAATTAGCCTAATTAATTCATCAAAGAGAAGGGTAGGAGATGGCTCTTTCACGGGACAGAACTACACAAATATGTCTGTAATCTACTTGCTCCAGAGGAATGGAGCTGGAAATGTTCACCCTGAGAGTAAGGATACACATTTACCCTGTTAAGGGTTACATGGGCAATTTCCCCACTCATTCAGTGGGCTCTCTGCAGCTTGAAATCTCCAGAGAGGATGGGTTATTCCTTTGTGAAAGATCTATGTTAGCTTAGCCAAAAGTGGCTCTTGCTCCTTCTGGTGAATTCCTATGGCTCATTGGATGGCTGCCAGCCTGCAGGGACCGCAGCCCTCCTGTAAAGCTGTAAAAGCTGCTCATTAATGGCAAGGTGCTCCTGGGAGGCATGCAGTGAAGCCCTATGATTGTTTGGTGGCATGGGATGTACCTGACATTCTGCTCTCCCAAGGCAGTGCTTCCGTTTTGACTTTCCATTGTGGTCACTCAAATGCCCAGTGGGGCTTGGATCCTGTCCACCTTTCAGATCAGTGTCGGTAGCGTAAGCTCCTGTCTGTGTACAACACCCATCTCCTCTATCTGCCTTGTAGGCAAGTTACCAGTAGGAGCCTTTACTCCCTGCAGAATCTGGGAGTGTGTGCGCAGATGTTCAGGTGCTTGGAGTCAGACACCAGGGAAACAACCTGTTCCTGTTCCTCTTCATGCTTTCCTAATCTGCTATTAAGGGCAGATTCAGTCATGTGGGACCCTTGCACGGGAAAGAAAAAGGCGAAGCGTCTGGTAGGTGTGTACAAAATTCCATGGGAATGGTCACATCTTGCCTGCATTAACAGTGACAAGCCAAGTCCCATTCTTGGCAGGTGCAAGGCTCTAGAGAGGACAGGGGCCACAGAGCAGTGGGTCCTCTGAATACTCTGTGTGCCGCCCAGGTTGCTCTTTCCCATATGCTTTTTCTTGCAACGACTTTCCTGCAGCACCTGCAGAGAGCTGGAGCCCTATGGAGGTGGTTGATGGCTCTGTTAAAAGTGTCTTTTGAACCTGATGTTTTGCAGGGAGACATTTCATCTCTATCTCTTTCTTTTGGTCTTCCATGCATATTCAACCAGAAAAAGCACTGTTCCCCTAAGGTGAAATACTAGGATATTAATTTTCTGAAGTTCTTGATAAGCTATTGAAGATTAATTTTAGGGAAAGCCGGGGGATATGATGGATTGGAGCCCAAGCCTGCTTAAATATGCAATATTAAAAATTGATCGTTGTCTCTCCTTGTCATACATCCTGCCCCCGTGTCTGGGGCAATCCCACAGTCTGACGAGAAGCCAGGAAAATGCTCAATAAGCCCCACGCCCAGCTGAGTGCAGATTTTAATAACTCTTGTTGCCTTTATTATTTTTTAAATCACTTTTATTAGTTTCTGCTTTGTTTAATGCCCAGCTCTGTTGTGTGGATTGACAGCCGTGAGTCTGGAAATCCTCCTCTCTCTGTAGGAGTACAGCACTGACAGATCACACTACCTGCCCTCCCCAACACAAGCACCCCTCTCCCCTCTCCCCACACCAGACACCATTGCCTCCCTTTCCTCCACCCTCTCCCTATCACTCCTCCCATATGAGTGATGCTCTGTGCAGTGGAGGAGTTTGGCTCCAACCATAGGGACACTTGGGGGTTCTCTGGAGGAGGCTTCGCCAGAGATGATGGCAGATCGGTTTTGCTGGTGTGGCTTGGAGAGGGGGTTAATGCATTAGTGTCTTGGTTCCCCTTTCCTTGTAGCTGTTCTCTAGCTGCAGAGGCACCAGGAGAGCTGCTGGGGTGTCCAGAGGCTGAGCTCAGAAGTCAAAGCAGACATCCTGCACTCAGCACCCCTGCACCAGCAGCCTTCCCTGCATGGCTCAATGCCTCCCTTTCCATTATCACAGTGCCAGGCTGGCCCATGCAACAGCCTCAATAAGGGCATCCCTGGCCTACCCTTTATAGCGCATGGCAAGTGAAATCAATCGCCAGGTTGCCTGTCTCTTTCTCTTTGTTTCTTAGCCTGATTATTTGATAGCAAACGTGTGAGAGGGTTTCACACAACAGCATCTCTCTAACACAATTCAGCCCTCGCAGGCAGCCTGGACATTGCTTTGATTTAACCCAAGCTGCCCTTGTGCGGAAAGGCCAGCTCAAGGCTCCGCTTGCTCCAGCCTGCGTTCCAGCTGGGAGCTTGTCCCACAGTGCTACCTCTGGTAGAGATGAACAAGCTCTGTGAAGGCACTGAGCAGGAGTCCTTCTCTCTTAATTGTCATTTCTCTCTCCAAGTCAGCTGGGAGCATCGAGCTGCAGTAGGAGTGCAAGCATTTCTGACCAGGGCACTTTTGTGCAGCAGGATCCTGCATCCAGATCACTTGCTTCACTGGGAGCAGGCTTCAGTCCTTGGGAGACCTGTAATCCTGGTGATATTCATACCATGCACTACATAGCACTTGCTGTAGCAAGCAAGCTGCTGTCTTGGAGGCTGGAAACACCGACAGGCTAGAGAATCACTATAACGATCACTGCGTAGAGCTCTCTTTCAGCCTGAAAGGCAACCCGTCAAAATGTAGTATCATTTGCACTTAAGAACCTTTTTTTCTAGACCTTGACTGCAGCAGGCAGCATTTCAAACTTGGAAGGGAAATCGCACATCACAGATTTACCTTGCTCAGTAAGAGTCCTGGGGTAATTAATCCCTTTTTATCAATATGGCCTTGTAAGCAATGACTCTGACATTGCTCACTTTGCAGAAAAACAACAAAATCCTGCAAAAAAATAGTAGTTTGTCAAAGCAGTGGTGAACTCTCACAGGTATTTTTGAAGTTGGCTGCAAAGCTAATGTCCCTCTGCAGTGCTAAGTCTAAGATCACAGATAACCAGGCTTTAATCAGCAAAGAGAAAACTCTGTGATTCCTCTGTGTCAGTGACTGGCAGAGGGAAGTTCAGGGAGCTTGATGCACTCCGAGCAGATACCCGCTTTCCTCCCTGTAGCTAATGACTTGAGGAGCAATGACTTGCTGGTGTTTGCATGTCACGGAGAGCAGTAGCAGGGAAAGGTGCTTCCTGCAGAGGGTGCAGGGGGGACGAAAGGCGCGCTGTAATCTAGCATCCGGCCTTCCTAGCTGAGAAGGAAGGCTGTTTGCTGCAAAGCAATTAGATAAGCATCTTAGTGACACTGAGATACTGCTGAGACTGATGGGACATAATGATCTTCGGGGATAACTTGACCACTGGCCACTGCTTGGTGGTATGGCAGGGATGGCTGAATTGTGGCTAGGCTGCAGAGGCAGTTATGTAGGACCCCCAGAAATGGCAAAGTGGCACCTTTCACAGTGCTTCCCCTCCACTGGGGATAGCACAAGGAGTCACAGTCAAATTCAGAAGAGCAGCACACTTAAGCAAAGAGCTATTATTTGCCAAAGGTCCAATCTTGCCTGATTTTGCACTTGGGCTATAGTAGCACTTGTTCTAATGATTCATCTGTGCTCTTCATCGCAGCAGGTTGACAGTGAGGGATGAGTGTATTTCTCCAGTTCCCCTGAGCGTGCAGGCTGTATCCTGAGTGTTGTGCCCCTGGTTAGCAGCCCCTGCAAAGGGATGTGTCCAGAAACCTGCCTGGCCAGGGTGAACTAAGGGCCACCTGGTCGCCCTGGCTGGGCCCGGCAGTGGGCTCTGGTGCTGTGCCCAAAGAAGCAGTAAGGGGGAGGCCTGCTAGACAGCAGGACACAGGAAAGGGAGCAGCAGCTGGTCCTAGCTTGAGTGAGTGATTAAAAGGTGATGGCAGCTGTTGGGTTTGCTAGGTCTGAATTGAGTGTGGCCAGGGAAGCAGGAGGTTATTTAAGCCCTTCTCCAAACTCTCCTGGAGGAAGCTTGGACTGTCCCCACACAACTGAATGTGGACTCAAACTGCACCAGCCAGCTTGAAGGAAGTCTTGAAGAATGGTGTTGAGTAGAGGGGTTATGTCTGCAATGCTTCTAAGTCACTTTGGATGGTAACAGGTCAGGATGCATCATTTTTGTAGTTATGTTTAGCCAGGTAAGAGAGCATGTGGCTCTGCAGTGCAATATCTTTCATACTCAGCAAACTGTGCTCATTTACTACCAATGTGCCCTTGCTTAATAAGAGAGCCTCTGAGCTCTAGGCAGAGATGTCAACTCAGGCCTTGCATTAGCACCCATAGGGCTGGGTACAGTGCTGTTCTCCATCGTTGGCAAGACCAGGGAAATGAAGAAAGACAATAGGAAGTGGTGGGGTATGTTTTTTTTTTTTTCTCTCTCTTTTTCTTCCCCAAATGTAGTGGTTTATTTCTGGTTTAAAAATTTATGGAGACCTTCATTTAATATTTATAAAGTGAGTGTCTTGGTGATAAATTACTAAGGAACACAACAGGGCAATCTTGCTGCTCATGTAGGAGTGCTCAGTGGGGGTGGAAACTCCTTGGCATCCCCTCTGCCTGATTCCTTGATCCAGCAACCAGCAGCATCTCAAGGGGCTAGCTGGGATTGTGGGGGCGAATAGGACTCCAGTGTTTGGACAGAGGCTTTCAGTCTTTGGGATGAGAAGAAAAGTTGAGGGGAGTCAGGGCGAAGTGGAAGAGTTATCTGAGCCCAAGAACAGCTTGGTGAATCATGGCTGGAACAAATTGTAGACAGAGGGGATTTGGAGGATGAGTTTTGAAGGAATGAGTCAAAGAGGCAAAGCTTAGGCAAGGAAACAGTGATGTAAAGGCAGGGCCCTCCCAGGGCCGAGTGCATCACAGTTCAGAGAGGGACCTCAAAACAAGGGTGTCAACTTGGGGACAGCCCACAGTGTGATACCTGAAAGGGCTGCATTTCATGTAATTTAAAAACCAAGAAGCAGATTTTACACCTGTAAGAAGGGCCAGTTAAGCTACTTCCTGGGCTTTGAAATTGCTATAGCTGGAAACTGAACTTGGGCTCCATACAAGGGGTCCCACTGCTGAGAAGTGTTGCTGAGTGGTGTGACACAGTGGTGTCACACAGTGACAGCACTGCTGAGCAGTATCCTGCATGGAAACACTTTCAGGGCTGCGACCTATACTCTCCAGTATATTCCTCTGCTTTCTCCTCCCCTGCCAGTCCCTGGATGGTAGCTGGCCTCTTGCTGACTCAGTAGGACACGATGACCTGTGTAAGGCCTCAGACTGGGTTTGCAAGGGGTTGCTGTGTGTCCTGCAGCACCCACAGAGACCAGGGAAGCTGGTGTCTAGGTGAAATTTGAGCTTTAACACAAGGAGCTGTGGCTGGAGGGAGAGCAAGGAAGCAGGGTTGCCACAGACTGAAAAAACAAGAGTTTCAAGGTGACCTGAGCATCTTTTGAGAACTCGGCCAGATCAATGCAATCGATCCTGCTAATCATTTCCTCTTCGTCAAAGCGCGGAGCAGGACCTCTGAGCTCACGAGTCAGTGCCTTGGCCTAGAGCCAGAGCATCACAGGGGAAAGCAGGGAGCTGTAAGAGCAGGAAGCTGTTCCTGGTGGATGGGGACCTGTAGGACTTCCTCTGTATCCTTCCTGACATGTTGGGGCTTGTTCCCTGCTTTGGGCAAAGCAGGTCACTCTTCCTGGCAGGGAGTCAGAGCTGAGCTGTCAGCCAGGCGCACCTGGAGGTGGCTCCATGCACAGGTGTGATGGAGAGGCTGGTGCTGCCCTTCTGTCGTCCCTGTGAGGCAAGGGAACCAAGACGCGAAGGCACGAGCCCCGGCTGCTGCTGCCCTGCTGGCTGTGGGAGCCCGAGGGCAAGGCTACCACACTGCAGCCGAGCGCTGCATGGGGGCACCCGGGGGGCCCTTGGGGATGGTGGGAGCGCGCGTTAGTGAGGGGCACATCCCGCCCACAGGTGGGAGCCCCTGCTCTGCCTGCCGAGCCCCTCTCCGTCTCCTGCCGAGCGCAGCCAGCGCTTGGCAGCAGCGCGGGCCATCTGCCCTCCCCAGTGCTGCACCCTGGCCCTTCCAAGCTCTCCTGGTTCCACTCTAGAAGGACCTCAAGAAAAGCAGCATAGGCCATGTTAGTGATGGATGTCAGCTAGGATGCTGCTTTTAATTCCCTTACCACTTTCCCACAAACCCTTTTCCTTCCTGGAAGCAGCGGTTTGGTGCTACAGAGCTAAAGCAGGTGGGCTCTGCCTCCTACTTGCCGTGCCCCCTGTGAGTAGCAACCTGTGCTTTCAGCCTGTGCCTCTGGACTCGCTGCTTTGCCTGTCCTTGAGGTCAGCATTCCCTGCCTGCAATGGGAAGCTGCTGGAGGGGCAAGGGGTGCCTGTGCCATGTGGCAGGAGTGCTGGCCCAGACCTTGTGCACAGCACCTGCCCAGACCTAAATATTCCTGCCTAAATATTCCTTCCTAAATATTCCTGGTGTTACCCCCCAGAAAATGCACTGGTAAAGCTACTAGTGTAGGTAAGATGCTGGAAAGTACCTGCATTTTAGCCACATAGTCATCTCGGGCTGCTGTAGACAGGGTTAAATGACACATCCCTAGGGCATTTCAGGATCATTTGCTCCTTCACTCAAGCTCCCTAACTAGGCCCAAGGAGGCAGCAAGGGAACAGACAAGGTGGCTGAAAGCAATTTCAGCCCTTCGAAGGAAATAACTGGCATATAACAGTGACAGAAAATTGTGCAATTAGTACAACAGGGCAATGTCAACAAGCTCTTAATGCCAGTTGTTATGGCAACACCAAGGCAAGCAATGTTGGTGCTGGAAAAATCGAGAGGCTGAGAAATAACAACAGCAGTAGCAGCGTCCAGGATGGCTCTGGGCTCCTTGCGAGGGTCTTGGGCACAGCGGCACCTCCTGGCAGCACTGCAGGGCCATGAGCTGAGACCTGGGGATGGCCATGCCCCATCTGTGGGCCATCCCACAGCCCCATTCTGTGAGAGGGGCAGTGACGGAGGTGGCCCGTGCTTCCCTGACCCAGTTCAGAGAGAGAGATGAGACCCATCCATGGGAAAGGGGGAAGGTTTCCCCTCCGTCACCATGGGGCAGACCTGCGAAGCTCTCTTCCCTATGGTGCTAGCCTGCCAAAGGAGAAGAGGGCAGCCTGGGACACCTCGTGTCTCTTCTGGGCAAGAGCTGAGAGCATTGGATCTCGGGGAGCTGGCAGCTCTAGCTTGGCTTATCACACTAATAAAGTAGCATTGAGTGAATTGCGTGAGAGAGAATATTGAGTGGGGTTTTTTTTTTTTTTTCCCCTTCCTTCCTGGTAGCAAAATTGTGATGCTCTGGGTCTGGCAGTGCTCACAGCCTGGGCAGACATATGGGCTGGCACGCTGACAGGGTGCGTCTCGTGCGGTGTAGCGGGCAGCCGGCTCCTCGGCATCCGTGCCCGCTGCGGCCCGCCCGCCCAAGCTCCTGCATGGCCCCACTTCTTCCTGCCACATCATGTGGTGGAAGGGAGGTGTGTCGCTGGGGCCGGCTGGTTTGGGGACCCAGAAGTGCAGTAAATGGCGCAAAGGATCCTGGATGTGGATGAGATTATCCCTGAGGAGATACCCTGTGGTGTAGCTGGAGATGACCATTCCTGATGGAGATCAGAATGTGCACAAGCTGCCCTGTTGCAAGGGCTAGCAAAAAGGAGGGCATTTTTTCTACTTGCATAAAGTACAACTTTTGTAACCCTGTCCCAAATAGGTCAAAATTGAAAGGATTTGATTTCAGCTCATGCAGAGGTTCCCTCCCTTGCTTTGTTTCTGCCAGACAGGGCAGATTTGTGCAATAGGGTTCCCACAAGAGCCCCCTCTAACCTCTTTCCGTGGCCATGACCTCTGGTTTAGCCCAGCATAAAGCATAAGTCCTTACATTCTCCTCTCACTGTCAGTCTAGCCCCCTAGCACTCTACAAAATGTGTTACATACAAAGCCAAGCAAAGGATTCAGGTTATCCCCGCTCCTTTTTGTTTAAAGCTAGAACTTCTCTGAGCAAAAAAAGCTTTTTGTAGTAGGGGCGCGAGTGATCCTGTGGCCTTTCCAGAGGGAGAGAGGGCTCCCAGAGTTACAGGGAACATCATCATTTGCAGCTCAGCTCTGTCGTTACAGGACTCCGTACATCTGTTCTGCAGTTTCTGAAACACGAGCTGCAACCTAGACCTTTCGACAACAGAGGGATGCTGGTCTCGGGGAAGGCACTGCAGCACTCCCATGAAAGCTGAAATCATGTGGCTTCAAAGAGGGAAACATCCTGAGCTGAGTCCTTTGGAAAGAGCAGAGTGATGGGAGGATCAAAGCACTATAAAGAATTGTGTTTTGTTTAAAACCAAGGTCTTACAGCAGCTTTTGAGTAAATCTTAGGAAAATGTAATGGGATCACTTAGAAAACAGCACTGCCAGCTTTGCAGCTGGTATAATGGGTAAGATTGTAGACCTCTGTGTATTATTTGTGAAGTGTTATTGCCCTTGTAGCAATAGTTACATTAGTCGTTGAAGTAATTTAGAATGTTGGTGACAGTTTTTGAATGCAAGGGGGTGCTTTCCTGCCAGCTTTGAGCTCTGTGTTGTGCTTCCATATGGCCAAAGAGTAACACCTTTCCTCGTTCCACAAAGCATCTTGCCATGGGAATGCTCTTATTGATTTTGCTGGAGCTGCTTGCAGAGCAAACGCTGGATGCCTCTGTAAGAAGGCACGCCAGAGTCTGCAGTGTGGGGGCTTCCTTAAAACAAATGAGCTTCTAATGAACGTGGCGATTACCTGATGCTCTTGCCCGTAAATGTAATAACAGCATGTGCACGATGGTAGCTGACAATAATTTTGCTTTGGAAAACCTGTGGTGTTAATTCTTTCCAAAAATGACAGAAGCTTCAGGTCTCAGCACTTCTGTGCTTCGAAGGCCAAGGTTTGGGGCATCAGTCTGCCATATAAATTAGTTGGGTGATGGAGCATGACAAAACAGCTCTGGCAGGTGGGAAAGGAGTTGTTCAGTCTCTGTGCCGCTGCCACACATATTTCAGAAAGGAAAGCTTATTCCATGGAGGTGATGAGGGGCTCTGATAATCTGATTTCATGCCCCGACCCGCCTGCTAGAAACATCTAGAGAGTTGTGGAGAGCATGAGTAACATCCCATGTTGCTTGCAGCAGTTTGGTCTACCTCTGGTGCTCCTCTGATGAGATTATTTAAGGTGAGGTGAGTCACCTTAAGTTCATGTATGACCAAAGTGTGGGCAGTTGGAGAGCCTGTGAGCAGCACAGGAGATGGATTGATCTCCAGTGGTGGTCCCATGTTCATCTACTCCCTGGCAAACTCAAGCTCACTGCAGGGAGCAGAAAAATAAATGAACATATGAAGAAGTAAAATAAATAAATAAATAAACACTGTACCCTTATTGCCTGCCCTTGTGCAGTGTTGCTCTTTTTGAGAGGACTAGCGAGTACTTGGAGTGCTGCTGAGACACACGCATGCTGCGAGACAAGTGTGACACAAGGCTATGCAAACATCTAATTCCTGTTTGTGCTTGACTCTAAGCCCAAGGGAGGGCAGAAGTGCAAGCACCTGGTAGACAGAAAAGTGTTTGCTTCTTTTGCAGATCGAGTGAAACTTTTTTCAGTTCTTGTATCTCTGAGGCCAGCACCCCTGCTTGCTCCTGATGCCAAGGCCTGTTTTTTGATGTTCAGCTTGCACTCTTGCTTCCAGATTAGTTATCCAAGTCCTTTGATCTGACAAAACTGACCTCCTTCTCCTGCTCCTTGCTCTCTTTTTACTTGGATGTTACTGAGAGGTGGCAATCATCTCTTCACCCAGCCCCATTCCCCTCCTTGCCTAGGCTGTGCAAGTTTACCTCCCCCTCACAATTCTTATGCTCTTTGGCCATGCTAAATAGATACCATTTCTATGCAGCCTTTTTTTTTTTTTTTTTTTTTTTTTTTTTTTTTTTTTAAAACAGGGAAAATCTTTACCCTCAGTAGATGTCTCACTTGAAGCAGCAGCTTTGGAGCCATCAGGATCCCTGGAGACTCAGTGAGCCTTCAAACAGTCAGAAGAGATGAGATCCAGTCTCTGGAGACATCTGAGCCCTGCACAGCATCAGCTTCTCTATACAATGCTATCAGATGTTTCTCTGTATGCCTTTTTTTTGCAAATCAATAGAATGGAGCTGGCTTCCCTCCTGCTGTTGTTGGTGGTTGTTGGAGAAGGAGGTGTTTTCGTTTTTGCTCTTGAATCAAAGAATAAAAGAGGAGGAAAAGGTTTGAGGAAAGAGATGGGAAAGAAATATCAGAGAGGATAATGAGAGAGAGCCTTAGCTCCCAACTTTTCCATAGGGCTGGCCTTCTCTGAGCTGTGGGAAGAGGTGACCAAATGGCACTTACCTGACAAAGGAACTGGTGCTCGAATAAAAAAAGCCAAATAATTGGGGATGAATAATAGTGACCTGGGCAGGCAGGTAGGTAGTTGGGCTGCAGAATGCTGAGATGTGGCGGTGCCCACCTGGTGCCTTTTCAGAGAAAGCTGTGGGGCCCAAGGTGGGCTGAGGCAACAGGCTGCTGTCAGCAGGATGGGACTTCAGCAGGACAGGGCTGGAGGAGACCCCTGGCTCTGCACAGCCTCCGACCAGATTTTTGTGACCCTTCAGGCAAGTAAATCAGTGTAGCAAAACTCATCTTCTGCTTCTGCCTGTTGCAGGTAAGGTATCAGCTTTTACCTCTTCACAACCCTGTGGAGGCACTTTCCTGCCCTGTAAATGTTGCACTGAGCCAACTGCAGGGTTTTTCACCAGGCTGCAGCCTCCTGACCCAGAGTCCGTGCTTTGCTGTGCCTGCCCAAGCCTGTCCTCTCACTGCCTCCCTCCTCGTGCAGGTACTGCAGTCCTAACATAGCTTGTGTCCCTGGGCCACCTCTGACAATACATCCTGGATCCGAGTCCCTGCTTCTGCCCCGGAGTGCTTTCTATTGGAAACTGCTGTGTGGATCAGGTTGTTCAAATAAAGGGATGCTTTAAATTATTTGAATGAACATCCGCATTGGCCTCAGACACCACCTGCCAAGCACCTGGGCCTGGAGCAGAATCTGGCCCCGTGCCACCTTCAGCTGCAAGGCCAATGTATTATTCCTAAGCCCCATTGAGCTCCTTCTTCGGGTTTGGCCAGGGATCATTAGTATGAAATATATCCTTGGCACAAGGTCCCCTTCACAGAGGTGAGCCTCTCTCCCTTCTTGGCTTCGCTCAGAGCTGCAGTTCTGCTAGATATCTTTCTGCAGAAGGCTCCTTTTCTCTGGTTCTGGTGTGAGCTAATTTAGTCCCTGCCCCAACATTTGTTAAAAATCACCCTGAGATTAGACCACAGAAGCTCTCCAGGTCTACCTATATGTGTACAGAGACTCCCTATGGGATACAGGGTCTTCAGCTGGGCCGTTATCCTGGTGGGATCAGGTGGAGTGATCTCAGCAGGGAGTTTGCTTTCCCTCAGAGCTGTCTAGAAGTGTGGGGCCAACCTGAATGGTCCCTCAAAAGTTGCTGTATGTGTAGAGAGCATGTCACGTGCTATTACCTGTATTTCCCACACTATCCATAGTTCTTCCTTGCTTCTATATGTATATCTCCTCTGAGTTTCTTTTATTCAGCCTGTAGTAAATTCAGTTTACATTTATTTGTGCCTTGGAGTTAGCGAGACCCTCCTACTCCATCCCCACGTGAGGGGAAAGGAAGTGATGATGGGCCCCTAGCAGAGCACAGTGGTTCCCCACCTGCCTCTTGGCATTTGATTCCCATGTCTGGGGAGTGGATCTCTCCCTCATCCTCTCCACAGAAAGTCTAAGAGGCTTTTAAGCCTCCTCTCTCTCTATCTTATAAATACACTCACTCACACTCCAATCTCTGCTAATCTGTGGTGTTGTTTAAGAGCAGATACAGTGAGGGCTGCAAGAAACTTGCGAGTCATTAATTCAGCTGGAACGATGAGCTAATGAGAGGAACCTTGTGCGCTTCCCTCCCTGCTCCTGGTTACTTGGTGCATATTAATCTTCCTGACCACGTGTGCCAGCAGCATCCCTGGCAGCTGAGCACACTGCTGCATGTTTGCTTTATGGGCCATTGTTCCCTGTGTCCAAGACCTCTGCTTGACTTGCTATAGTTCTTCCCAGTGAATTTGTTCCAAACCAGATGATTTAGTGGCACGCAGAGCCTGGGAGATGGCACGGGGAGGCTGTGCACATTAATGAAGTCCCTGTTAGCAGTTGTGTGCTGGCTGCACGGGCAGAGGCTGTGGAGCATGGGCTGCGTGAGAAAAGGCACTGCTGAATTCCCCATTTCCTCATTGCATCAAGGGCAGCCTGGCGGGTCTGGGAGCTTTCCCTCCTCCTGCACATGCTGAGGGGCACTGGGGCACAGGTTTGCCCAGCCTTGGTGGCTGCTGTGACAAGTGAGCTGCTACGGGAATACGTTGCCACTGCTGGAGTGTAATTAACTCTAGGTGCTGCTCAAGGAATAGAGGGGAGATTGAATATGGAGGCTGTAAGACTCGCCTATATGAATGCATCTGTCTTGTTTTGGACTTTTCCCGGTTGTACACCTCCTAAAAAATCTTCCCGCAGACCTGCACATTCTGGTACGGTGACTATAAGGTTGCTGACAAGAGTCTCACTTTTCTTAGTTACTTTTCAAAATAGTCCACAGCACCCTCGGGATCCATTGACCCCAGGCTGTAAACCACTGATCTGTAGCTTGTAGCGGATGGAAAAAAAGGCAGCAATATAGTGACTTTCCTGATGAGCTATACACAGTGAAGATGCTAGCACAGGTTATTAGCTTCAGAAACGCTGCCTCCTCTTTTAAACTTTGTAATGTCAGGCCAGGGCCTATGCTTTCCCTCAGTCCTCATGGACTGCCAGCAGCATCTGAGGGAGGCAGGCAGCAGTCTCGGCTGAGTAGGGGCCCCATAGTACAAAGCTTGGCATGTGCGTGTTGTCTATACCGCTGGTTTTCTTTTCTTTCTTCTTCTTATAAGTGTTTGACACCTTGGACACCTTGGTCTCCAGGCGAGCTGCTGGAACCGCTGGATCTCCGTGCAGGTTGAGCATACAGCACTGAGCGTGGTTTGACGCTATCCGACAACAACCCAGTTTTAGGAGTGAGCGTGGGAGGATCTGTGCTTTTAACTCAAGCTCAGATGGCAGCTCGGTGCCTGAGCCCTCGAAGCAAGAGAGATTTGAAAATTGCTGCTAATTGAAAATATTTTAGGTCCCTGTTTCTCTTAAAAACTAATACTTTTGATGTGAATCTCTAAGTCAAGGCATACATTTACTACAGGCTATTGAATCAATTTAAAATGCAAGTACTCCAGAAATTCACATTTGTTGCCCAAACCTTAATGCAAAGCCAGCGAACTCTGATGGCACCTGAAACCTGCGATGAAATATAAAAACGAATTTTGGCAACAGAAATGGGCTGTGAAAGTGCAGAGAAAATACTGTATTCAGCTCAGTGATGAGCTTAGCCAAATTTGGGAAGGTGAAAAGGCAGAAAAGCTCCTTTTCTACTATGGTCCTAGAAGTGACATCTGAAAGGTTAAAATGTAGTAGTTTTAAAAATCCCCAAGGATCCCAGAAGCAGAAACTGAGATCAATTCATTAACTACATCTAATTCTCCATTCAATGAATTAAATGGTTTAAAAATACAAAAATATTTTGATAGACCCCCCCACCCTTTCTTTTGTCCTGAATCTAGAACAGGTAAGGCAGGATAATAAAAACAATTGCAGATTTCTGCGCTTGTACATATTTCAGTCAATTACCATCCAAATTAAAGCTTATTCAGATCCTGAATTAAAGAAAATTAATCAGCTAGTGAATAAGTGCAATATTAATCCTATCAACACAAAGTGGGGAAAATCAGAATAAATGTTAATTATATAATAGCTCTAATAAGCAGGTTTAACTATAATGGAAACTGCTGTTGGCAAAAAACGCAAGTACTAGACCATACTGACCAGTGACAGTCAGCTTTCTTTAGGAAAATAATGAAGTAGCTCAAATGTGAAATAAGATTAGAGTGGATTATTTAAAGGTTTCCTGTTTACAGATTTAGACCAGCTCCAATTGAAATCAATTCATCCTTCCTGCCTAGAAGGGATCTGTTCGGGAAGATGATGGTGGACTAGAAATTCAGCCTGCTTGCAGTTGTGACAGGTATGATCTCAGTTATTCTGTTGTTTGTCCTTTCACGGGATGCCATTTCACATAATTCCTACTAGAAAAAAAAAGACTAAAGTGACTTGATTGTCTATTAGTATGTTTATGGGGAAGAGACTCATTTAGCAGGACATTTTCATTTAACAGATAAAGCTATAGCGGCTGGAACACGCAATGGCCATAAGCAGAAGCCAGGCAAACCAGAAGTACAACATAAAGGCTTAATTGTAAAGTCATTTCCTGCTGCAACAGCTAGCTGAGGGGTAGGAGAGAGTTTCCAGCCTGGAGCCTTCGAGTGAAGCCTGGCTTTTCCTTTTCTATCTACCTAACCAGATATAGTTCAGTTGCGCATTATAGGCTTGATGCAGGAATTGCTTGCTGAAATGCTCTGCTCTGTGACTTGTGGGAAGTTGAACAAGACTTTTGCAGTGCTCTGTCCTGGCCCTAGGATGTAGGCACGCATCCAAGGCAGGCGGTGGCTCGTGTCCTCCTGCAGCAGCAGCCCGCGGGCCACATCCTTCACGCGCTCTCCCTTGCTGCCGGCCCAGCTGCTCGCTGTGGCACGACGGCGGCGGCGGCTGGACAGCCCGTCTGTAGCGCGGATGCGCCGTGCAGCTCGCAGTCACCACCTCCAGCGGGCCAGGCAGGCCCCAGCTGCCTGTGGCGAGGTCCAGCTTGCTGCACCCTGCTATTCTCGTCCCGGCAATACAAGCTGCCCTCTCACTGCCTCCGGTATCCTGCTGGCACCAGTAGGTGCACACCTGAACCCGGGGGCTGGCCGGGAAGGGGTGGCAGGGAGCAACAGTGCCAAAGACTCCATCCCCCTTCTTCAGGAAGCAGGAGCTACAGCCTTTTGGGGGGTAAAACGGGAACTGCAGAGGCCCTGAGCCTAAGTAAAATGGCAAAGCCCAAGCAACAGGAAGGCCGTATATGATATAAGGGACTTCTTTAGGTGATTCTTGTGTTTTCAGCCTCAACAAGGCAAAGGCCAAGGGACTTGCTGCTGGCAATCTGCTGGCCTGGGCAAAGAGAGCAAGGAGGCCAGGGAGAGAGCAACGCACGGGAGAGCGGGGCCCTGCCTCGCTGTGGGAAGCAGCCAGGCCAGCGCAGGCAGCCGCGCTTGTGAGCCGCTGCTGGGGCCGCCCTGCAGAGCGGAGCAGGGGCTCCCCTGCCCACAGTGGGGAAGGAAGCAGGACGAGGAGGCAGCACTGCTCTCCTCTCACTCCTCGCCCTTCCCACAGCGCGGAAGGAAGCAGGACGAGGAGGCAGCACTGCTCTCCTCTCACTCCTCGCCCTTCCCACAGCAGGGAAGGAAGCAGGACGGGGAGGCAACATTGCTCTCCCCGTGCTCCTCACCCTTCCCACAGCACGGAAGGAAGCAGGACGGGGAAGCAGCACTGCTCTCCTCGCACTCCTCCCCCTTCCC
>JAWLRI010000563.1:5276662-5306509 GCA_034781795.1 Crypturellus tataupa
GCAGCACTGCTCTCCTCGCACTCCTCACCCTTCCCACAGTGGGGAAGGAAGCAGGACGGGGAGGCAGCACTGCTCTCTCCGCACTCCTCGCCCTTCCCACAGTGCGGAAGGAAGCAGGACAGGGAGGTAGCACTGCTCTCCGCGTGCTCCTCAGCCCATGAGGAGCGGCCCTGCCTTAGCCCTGTCTGTGGCTAGCCAGGAAAGCCGTAAGCTCCTGCGGTCTGGGTACGTGTCAGCCACAGGGTAAAACTTTACTGTGTTCTTGCTACCCTCCTTGTGACTCTCTTCCTCCCAGGGCAGGCCCTGCTTGTGCTGCTAGCCCTCCCGCTGCTGGAGGAGACACCTCCAGCGCGGCAGGAGCTCCCCAGGCAGCGCTGACATCCGCAGTGGGGAGACATGGGCAGTGCTCTGGGGTAGCAAGGCACACACGAGATGGGAGGGCTGATGTCCCCATGGAAAGCTAAGGAGGCCCAAGGCTCCCTTGCCCTTCCTTTCACAGCAGGTACCTCTGGCCTTGCTTTTGCCTCCTTTGGAGCACCCAAAAGCAGTCCCTTCAGGGACAACTCGGCCTCCAAAATGAGCTGTTCCCTTGAGCGACTGCATCCCCAGTAGCAATTGCCCCAGTGCAGCTTCCCTCCTCTTCCAAGCCTCTTTGCACGGCAGCCCGTGCGAGCTGGGACACCTGGCCACCTTGCAAGGACGAGGTGGGAGGGGGGACCCTTCCTCTGCCCTCCCTCGCAGAGGTGCTGCAGAGCCGGCTGGTGTGACAGACAAATCCCTGGCGCCTGGGCTGTGCCAGATGCCTGGCACATCAGTGTTGCTAAGCAAGGAGAAGTTTTAACGCGTTGATTAATGCCCTGACTCTGGGTGAGTAATTAGAATTAATGTGGGATATCAAATCAGGAAATCAGGCATTATTAGGAGGAATTAGTGATTTATTTTCATTTTACGCCTGGCTCACCCCAATCCCCCAACACAGACGGGGGATTTGGCAGGAGACAAAGCTCTTTACTTACTGCAAAAGAAAAAGGAGAAAAAAAATGGTGATGGGAAGAGGAGGAGGAGGAAAGTGGGGAGTGAAGTGCTGAGCACCACTCCTGTGTGATTAATTGCAAAGTATCATCATGTCCTGCAATTGTTCCGAGCAAAGTGCTGCTCAGCTGGTGCCGTGATGGCTCTGACAGCTTAACACCGCTCCTCCATGCCAGCAGTGAGGGGAACAGCACAGGGACAGGGACCTGGGGTCCTGGCTTACTGCACCTAAAGGAATTACAGGAGTCATGCAATTGCTTTAACAGTGAGGTGTGCTGGTGGCACAAATCCGAGCAGCCCCCTTGGCCTGGTTCACCTTAGCTCCCAAAGACCGTGGGTGGAAAGGACATGCTCACAGCACCTGAGTAACTTGGTAGCCCTTGTTCTGAAAGGGCAGAAGTGAGCCAAAGTGAGTCTGGATGATGGACAGTGGAGCCGCCCTGCCTCAGCCCACAGCTAGGAGCTGATAGGAGAGCAGAGGCAGTGCCTCAGCATAAGGGCAGCTGCCATTCAGAGGAGCCCTGAGAAGCATGAACCTGGTGCAGGCCCTCCCAGCTTGGATTGGTTCTTCAGCCACACAAATAAGATGCTGTTTTTCTGCAGCTCACTGATTGTGCCTGAGAATGAGGTTTAATTATACTGCCCAGACTCAATAAATCACAGGGGCAATTAAAAGCCCCGTTTGCACTGACTAATTACTTCTGAGCTTGGATTGCAGTACGCAGTTAAGCTCCTTAGCTGCAGCACGAGGCAGAGATGCTTTGGGAAGCAGCACGGAGCAGTGGTAAGTATGGGGTTGTGGGGGTAAAGCCCACTGCTTACACTGGTTTTCCCCATCTCCATCCTGCCTTCTCTGCTGACTGTGCTGTTTGATATCTATTTGATATCCAAGGAAACTTCTGCAGGTGACAGGATCTTCAGCGCACTTGGCTCACTATGCTGCACGTGCAAACGCTGTGCCCTGGCCCATGTTCTGCCCCCTCGTCTCCTGACAGCCCTTGCAGCTCTAACAAGCACGATTGCGCTGGGCCTCCCTCTCTCACTTTTCTACTGGATCTGGCTTAAATCGCTGCAGCTGGCCTGTTGCAGCTAAGCTGTGACTCTGCTAGTACCTTCCTGTCCGCAGGTACCAGCCTGCTGTGCTGTTGCTTTTTGGGACTGGGTAGAGCTGTGCCTCTTGACAAGGGGTGCTTGCTAGAAGCTGGTGCTCCAGCTGGGTGGCAGAGATGGATGATCCAGGGACTCTGGGTGAAGGGAATAAAACCAGTTGGCCACATGAGTAATGCCTGGCTGACCAATGAAGGGACATTACAGAAATGATGGAAAGACTAGTCTAAAATAATTAGGCAAATGAGGCTCATTAGCTCCACTTTTTTTTTTTTTTTTTTTTTTTTTTTTTTTTTTTTTTTTTTCAACGTGCCCAAAATGTAGGGAAAAGGGAAAGAGAATTGGGGACAAATTCCCATCTGTGCTTTGTCCCACCTGCCTCACTGTTCTACCTCTGCGCCAGTGTTAACATGGTCTGCGCTTGCCTGCTGGTTACCAGCACTTCAGGTACCCACGACTGTTGGTGTCTGCACAGGGTGAGAGATAAAATGACCTTACCTTTCATGTGATGAGGTGGGTAGGATACAGGGAGCAGGGAGGTATGCACGTTCCCAAATTGCATACAGGGCTTGCCTCATGGCCAAGGCATATTGAAATGTCCTCCTGGAAGTGCAACATGGCCAAGAACTGCCCTCCTGTGAAGCAGCAAAGATGCTATCTCAAAAGTCTTCAGCGTCTCAAAGTGAGTCTCCTTTTGCAAGCTCAGATTGCCACAGAAGTTTAACTGTGATTAAGCTTTTTTATTTAACTGGGACCCAACTAGATGGCTCCTCTTGCAGAGGATGAGGTGAAGTTGCCAGCTTGGCATGTGGTTTTTCTGTCCAGGCGAGAGCCACATCCCACAGGTGGGAGGCAAGGTGAGTGCACGGATGCCCTTCTTGCACTACCAGCACAGATTTCTGTATGAGTCTGATCAACATCCCTGTTGAAGCAGCCAGAGAGCAGGAGGATCACAATGTTTTCCAAGGATTGCTCTGCTTCTAGGTCCCTTCTGCCTCAGAACAACAGTGACAGGTTGAGCCCCAGATGGAGAAGCTGGCATACGGCTGATGATTTAAAATCTCCAGCATGCAAACAGCATGGTGCAGACAGACGGAAGCCTTCCCAGGTTGCTAGCTGTTGGGCATATGGAGAAAAACACAGGGTGAAAGGCATAAAGATCTGCCCCACTCAAGGTGGAGGGACCAATCCTGACACCTTGATACCACAATGTCACTGGTTTGGTTGATCATTCCATGTTATGCTTCTGTGTCACGAGCCTGGGGCTTGGTGCTGGTTTGAGGGAGAGGAAAGGCTCCAGGGGGTTTGATAACAACAGATGACTCAAATTCTCTTCTTATGGAGGTGGGCTAAATGCCAACGGCAGTAGGTGGCTAACGTGACTGAGGAGGCGCAGAGGAGCTGAGGGAGGTGGGTGGATTGATTCTGATAAGCGTGAGACTCATGGTCACCCAGAGGCTGGGCTGGGGCCCTTGGGGAGGCTCCTGCTCGCTGTGGGCTTGCACAGCAAAGAGGGTGGGTGACCCTAGGAAGCAGGTAGCAAAGAGATAGCTAGCAAAAAAAAAGTCTGAGGAGGGAGTTAAAGGAGAGAGATCCAGTCTCAGTCTTGAGGAGAGCGGGAAGCTAGCAAAAGATAGGTACAGCATATGCCAGGGCACCAAGCATTGTGCAGGAGCCTGGAGAGGGGGCAGCACTGCCCGGGCTGCCTTCCTCCTGAGGAGGAGCAGAGTTCCTTCACTTCCCTGCCTTGCCCTTTTTGTTCCCAGTGGCACCTCTCCTCTTCCTCAACATGACTCCTAACGAAGGGAAAAACCCGGCAGCAACAAGTACAGCGCTGCTGTTGTGGCAGCTCTGCAGTGACGGCAGGATGAAGGGGCATTGGGCGTCCTCTGCCTCAGCTCTCCAAGGCTGTGGAGGGGACACCTCACATCTTTTTAAACAGGTTTATATCCTGTTTTACTGAGCCCCTTGGACACAGGTTCAGCACTGCCTCCGTTCCCTGCCCTGCATCAAAAGATGCCGGGTGGATTTCCAGGCCAGGGCTGGCTGCTCTGGGCCAAAGCCCGTGGGATCGAGTCTAAGCAGCGGCCCTGCTCAGTGGCACTGTAGCCATGAAGAGCTTTCCCACGGCTGTGCACTTCCCCCTGGGCATCTCCCGCTGCGCCTGGAGCACAGCCTGCCTTGGCCATCCCTACAGAATAACCGCCCTGACCCTGCCGAGCTGGCACTCAAAGGAACTCCCCTGGGGAGATCCTGTGACTGTCTGGCATAGGAAGGGTAAGGGGCTGAGCAAGCATGATAAATCCATAGCTGCTCTGGCCTTGACACAGTTCATCATGTTTGCTTGTCACACGTGAAAGTCACTTAGATCATTGTTCTGGGCAGAAAGGACATGGACACTGGATACAAAGCACTGACAGTCCCAGGCTGCCAGGTGGGAAGGCTGCGCTCATGTACCCAGCTCAGGGGGTGAGGGTCAGGGTGGCAGGGTCAATTTGGTTCCCTGCAGGAGTAGGTGCAGCCACCTTTTGGTGGCATTTGGCTCTTTGGAACATCACCAGGTGCTCTGCTGTCCTGCTGAATCGCTAGCCCATTTGGGCTCATATCGCTGCTAGAATCATCCATAAATAAATGCAATTTTCATAAACATGGAAGATTTCAGGATAGGGGCTTTTTCTTTCAGATCCTCCAAGCTCTTATGGAACATAACTCCACAAGTCAGGTTTTGGTGGCCACCTTTGCAAAAAAACAAATAGCCTTGAAAACTTTTCTTGCCAGGCAGCTTTTTACTTCTTCCTTGTCTGTGGATAAATATATGCTGGTGGCCTTGACCCTTCTAAGATGTGTCTTGAAGTGAGGTCTGATTGATGCTTCTTCCAACTTATCTTGTTACCATTACAATGTATTAACATCCGTGTTTAGCTTTAACTCAGCTTCTTTTCTCCTTCAGAAATGCTTGTGTTCTTCCATGCTTCCCCCTGCCAAGATTAAAATATCATTCGTGTAGTTCATAATACCCCCTGTAGCATCTCAGCTATATTACATTTCCTTTGATATATCTCATGCACTGAACACAACTCAGACAGCAGTGTAGGGAAGCTCTGTTTCAAGAGCAGTGTTCAGTATTCACAAGGGCTGTCTCACAAGAAGTTTATCTTCCTTGCAAAAGGTAGAACAAAATTCTATTTCTAATTATTTGGAATCTATAAGCAGGCAAAAAAATATTCCTCTTCTTCCTGTCCATTCACCAGAGAAGAGAGGAAAGCAAGTAAGCATAAATAGATGCAGGGACTAGATGGTGCAGTCAGGCTGCGCAATGCAAAAAGGCTGCTGTTGTATTGGAGTCCTTGGGCACAGCAAATGGAGCCTGAATATTACCATGTGGCTTCTGCATCACGCTTTGCCTTTTGTTCCAGCTGTTTTACTGGAGAGGCCTTGGCGCCCCGCTCTGGACCAGGGCAAAAGCAAGACTTGGCTGATGGGATGCCAAGAGAAACCAGCCTCGGGCAAGTCCTTGCCCTGGCGCATAGTTCTGTGTGCTGATTTATGCAGGGATGCAAGGAGGAAGAGCTATGCTTAGCTCGGAGTGAAGACAGTGAGAGAGGGGCTCTTCCATGTGGGAAGGTTTGGGAGATTTCACTGCCATTAAGGGTCATTGAGCATGCAGCAAATATTCCCAAGGACGTGTAAGAGATGCAGAGCTGACTGGTAAAACACATCCTACTGTGAAGCATTGCATAGACTCGCGTGTAGATTTTCATTAGGCTTGAGATGTATTTGTTTAATTAGCACCATGATACCACAGGCTTTCATGGAAATGCTCACAGGGGAGTGAAGTGAACATGCGGTTGGACTCCAGGCATCGCAGGAGAAGAGGATGCAGCTGTAGAGAATGGTGTGCTCGGGTGGCTTGATTGCTCCTGCACAAGCAACCATGAAAGTCTTTCCAGTTGGGTATCTATCAGGGCAATCAACTCTTGGCTTTCACAGGGGATGCTTTAGCCTGAGGAAACAGACAAAGACAGGGGCTGGTACAGCAGTCTTCAATCTTAGCCCAAGTGCAGCAGGAAAGCAGAGGTTTTTCACCAAAAACAGCATGTCACTCATTTGAGTTTAATGAGGCTTAAAAATAAACAAACCCAAAGAGAAAGTGAGAGAAAAACAACATGTCTTAAGAATAGTCTCCTCTTCCAGCTGGTGTCTGGGAAGTTTTCTCTCTGCATTATGATACCCCAATCAAACCAAGAGCAAGAGCGGAAGGGTGACTTCACGAGCGTGGATATGCCAGCCAGCACTTGTCAGCCAAAACACCAGGGACTATCAGAGCTAAACCAGGAGCTGCTGCAGCTCGCTCTGAAGGTCACAGCTCTCTTGCTTGGGCTGTAACACTCTCACAGCCTTTCTGCAGTGGGCACTGGCAGCCCCGTTACACAGTCTCATTAGTCAGCCATATCAACAGTGAGCAGACGTTGAAAACTGTGCTTGTGCTACGAACAGACAGCAGCATACAGCGATTTACTGTATACGATGTTTCTACCCTTGCAGAAGAAAATAGGATGTTTTCTTTGAAATGAGGGTAGAATAGTCCCTGGACTCTAGGTCTGTACACAAGTTGGCAAGAGATATCAGTGGGAAGGAGCACAGCCAAGTGGTGTAAAGAGGGAGGGAGACAACCCTGTATGTAGCCCCTGTACTACAGGATTTTTTTGCTGGCAGAGCTTCACCTCGCCTTCACACCACCTCCCCACGGCTGCCTCTGCCCCAGTGCATAACCCGAACACCCGCTGGGCATTTTCACAGGCAGAGGCACATGAAGCAGTGAAGGGGATAGTTTGGAGTGGCTTGCCAGGACTCCCGTGGATACAAGGGAGCTGGGAGGCCCTGGCCCCTGCATTGTGTGCAGGGCCAAGGGAAGCGTCACGCACAGAGCCTGTCCTGAGGAAATCAGGTGCTTTGTTTTGGTGCTGACTCCTGGAGATGGTAAGAGCAGGGCACGCCGGTCGTCTTGCCCTGAGGATTTTAAGCAATGAGGCAAGATATGGCCAGTGAGCTAAGTGCTGAATAGAAAATGGCATTAAATGAGTCTCTGTGCCTGTCTTTATCTTATCTTTAACCATTACTTAGGGTTGAGCTAAGATGCTGAGCAGCTGAGAGCTTGGGAACTGTTTGCTTTTGCTGCTTTTCAGGGGAAGGTGTGAGATTTGCACCAGCACAAGAGGAGTGAAGGGATTGGGGGCATTACAGCCTTGTAGATTTCTGCCTTGTTGCCTGTCCCCTCAGTAGCAGGGCTTGATTTCTGTTTGCTCCCCAGCTGTCTAGCAGCTACTAATAGGCAGCCTCAGCTGTGCAGGGGGCTTTTCTGCTTGTCTCTGAATTCACTGTTTCTTGTTTAAACAGTAAGGAATTATTTCTGCCAGAACGGCTGCTCATTAGGCTCATCAGAGCTACCGCGCAAGGTTTCTCCCAGCTTAGGCACTACTGCGGCCTGGCCCTGGGCTGAGGATGCTCAGTGATTCTGCAATGATTCTGCAATCCTACCTCAATGTTTTGTGGAAGGAGTACGGGGAAAAGGTGATGACTGGGAAGAGGGTGCTCCATATTCCCTGATGTGTCTGGGCAGTGGACTGCTTTTATCTGGTTACAGCATTAACCGCAAAAGCGGCTTTTCCCTTCTCCAGCACTCACCCAGGAAAACACCCATATCAGCTTCCAAGTGTCAGGAGCCAGGAAGAGCCCAGCCTGTTGCATGGTGTCACACATGTGGCTCAGGGTGGCATTCTGAGTTGTGTATCAGACAGTCCAGAAGGATACAGGAGGATCCGGCAGTAACAACCTCAAGTTCTGTTCTGCTCTTTAACTAACCTATGAATGGGGTAACTCTCTCCCAGAGTCCTTAGACATATTTTGTCATGGTTAGCGCAGTCCTTTGGACTGAATTCTGTCCGTCACAAATGACAAGGTGAGCAGCAAGTGCTTGGGGAAGACTCTTTCCTCAGTGAAGGCTGGCTGTTATCCAGGACACGCCGTGATCTGACTGTCAGTGAGAGGCCTAAGCGTGGCATGAGTGATTTCCCTTCTGGCTCCTTTGCCTCCTCTTTCTCACAGTCAGTATCATGCAGGATGAGACAACTTCCAATCTCCAGCAAGATGTCTGCTTTGCTGGATCTCTCACAGGCAACTTTAGTACCAGCCTTGACCAGGAGACAATCCACTGCACCCATCCTACCAAGCCGGCCACAAGTGGGAACCTTGCAGGAGCAGATAGGCCACACCAATTTAGCTGTGTCCTGTCACCATCCCCACAGTATCCCATCACCGGCTTCAGCCCCCTGAGCCAGTGGGCCCACACCTGAGTCCATGACAGCTCTGCTCGTGAAGGTCTCCTGGCCTTGAACTCCTGTGCAAAGCTGGACAGCCATGGCTCAGCCTGAGGTGAGGGGAGGTGAAGGGCTTGCGTGAGGCTGGGCAATGCTGCAGGTAGGCTTTGACACCAGCCTCAGCAGGCAGACAGTCAAAGCTGGGCTCCACCATGGCAGATTGATAGGTGTCTGGTGGAAAATGTCCTGCTGATAGCCCGAGAACAAAATGCAAACAGGGAGAAATGACAGCTGTTCCTGTAGCTTTTCCATCATCTGTGCCGATAGCAGCCATGGTGCCTGCAGCTCGACGATTGATGCCTCTCCAGGGACTCTCAGAGCACGGATGCCACAATCAGGAAGGATAAAAGAATTGCTATTGGAACCCAGAGGAGACTTCGGATCCTTATCAGGAACAAAAAGGACGTCAATCTGGTGCCAGCACAAGCCTGTCAGATGCAGCCTGCACACTCAGCAGCCAACCCAGCAAGACTGGCAAGGTACATTTACCACTGCAAGTCTCTCATTGCTTTCTGGGGTAGCTGTATTTCACCTATGTACCTTTGGGCGTACCCTGGGGCATGGCATTGTGCCCAAGTTAGTGTTTGGACAACAGATGGCCAAGAAACTCCTTGGAAAGCAAGATGTGGGAAATGGAGCAGGAGATATGTCCTATGAACACCCACTGACTCTGATGCACTTGGTACTGCGGCTTCATGCGACTTTACGCTTAGCTCAAAGCCCTGTATCTCTGTGACAAGTGAGTCCCTGCTGCGCTCTCCAGCCTCAACTGCAGTGCCTCTTGTTGGTCCCCTGCTTCTTGACCTACCACAACCCTGGTGCCACGGATGCATGTGACTCATTTGTACAGCACTGGCCTAAGCAGAGAGCCCTTAGATGTGGATGAAGTCAGCATTTACCACCTAGGCGCAACCTCGGAGCATGCTGGGGATGAGGCTGTGAGGGACAAGGCAGGCAGTATTGCTGGTTGGAGAGCACCCAGGTAAGGCTGTAAGGTGGGCTTTTGGGCCTCCCAGACAAATCTTGCTGAAGGAAGCCCAGATGTTGTATCTCAGACCTGCACAAAGGAGTCGTGGTCATAAGCCAGCTCAAAGCTCTGCCTGTGGCTTGGTGGCAGGAGGATGCTCACTAAGGTTTCTAGGAAGAAAGGTGAAGGAAAAAATGGGAAGCTGATGAGAACAGCCTTCTCCTTTCCTCCTCTTTACTTATCCATGTCCTGCTACCAGCTGTGAGCCACAACAGCAGCCAAGCTCATCATCCCCGGGCCCTGAGAAGCAATGAGTGCTGAGAAGGGTCTGGATCCCTCCCACACTGCTGGGCTGCCCTGGGGACTCCGCAGCCACCTGCAGCCTGGCAGAAGGTCGCAGAGTGCCTTGTCACAACAAACACTAGCAGCATCCCTTTGGCTGCCGCCACTCAGCAGGCGGCTGGGAGCTCCCCGCATGGGGATACAGCAGGCTACCATCCAAATGATCCAGATGCTTCCTCTCATGATGTGCCAGATACTGCTGCAACCTGCCTTGTAGGAGTCCCATGGCCTGCTGCTATGCCACAGCCTCTTCAGGGGTAGAACACCCCGGCTGCTTCATAAGTCTGTTGCTTAAAACATGCAGAGGTTAAAGACAACATCACCATGCATCCTACTGAGGGGCACAGCCAGGTGCCAGAGCCGGTGCAAGTCTTATTACAAGGATTGGTATTACAGGTAGCTGCACTACTGAGCTGGGGCACATTAGTGCTGACCATGAGGATGGCGGCTGCTTGTGCCGCCTCTGAGGCTGCTTCCGCAGCACTCGTAATATACCCTGCACAGATCACTTGTCCTCAAACCCAGGCGTGCAACCTCTGTGCTTCGGACCAGGCCAGCACAGGGCTGGAGGTGGCACAGCTGCTGCAAGGCCTGCCTGAGCACCAGCTGGGTCCCGTTACCAACCGTGTCCACCTGAAGGAAACGCACATCACCAGCCCCACCCCAGCTGATAACGTCAAGGGAAGCCAGGGCAGTAGTTCAAGAGATATTGCCCACTTGGTGCTGTGAGAGCTCTTTGTGAACGCACAGCAGTTTCCCCAAGCATGTGTTCTGCCTGGAGGGGTAAGTGAAGCACCATATCCAGCAGCCAAATTTTCAGGCTGCTCCTGAGTTGGCAGGCTGGCTCTGGGGCTTGTGAAATGCTACTGTGAGGGGCATCTTGGCATGGGCAGGTTCTGTAAACCTCTTATTTGAAATTTCCTAGTTATGGTGATCAGTAGCACAATTATAAAATTTAAATAGTGAAGTCTAATTTTAGCAATACAATTTTTTTTGTCTGTCTGGGTGTGTTCATGTGTGTATGTGCACATGGATGAGCACACATAGTCTGGCTGTATGTAGATCCAAGGGAGGAGAAGTTTTCATTAAGTGTGCTGAGACCTTGCTGTTGTATGGAGCAAATACTAATGCATGTGAAGAATTCTAATTTGTTTAGAATGGAAGCCTGGTAACAGTTTTTGAGTACATCTTGAGGAAATTGCCTTGTGACCGTTTAAAATCCCACTGCTGCTGCCCTCTGGAGAACACTAGTGACACTTACGCATCCTTCCTGGAATAATATTTGTCTCTGTGACTTTATTTGGTGTTAGTACTTCAGCTGACATAGTGCTGCTGGAGATTTACTAGGTGAGGGGGTTTTCTTCTGAGCAAGCTTTCAGCTCCATGTGGCACTTCCGCAGCAAGTGGCACGGGCTCCGGCCGTTGCGCCAGCACGGCACGTGCCCTGGCCCACCAGGCTGTGGGCGCGGTGCAAGTGGCAGTGGGGAAGATGGCAGGAAATGATCAGAGGAGATCTGTGATGTGTAGGAGTCTGGGCAGGGGCCTTCAGGATAGCAAAGAGCCTGCCTGGCAGAGGAGGCCAGGCAGGCAGAGCTGTGAGGGGTAGCCCATAGGCACAGCTGCCTGCAAGGGCAGCCCTGCGCTCTCGTGTCAGCACCAACAGCACCTGCCTTTTCCAGCACTTGCTGTTGCTTCTGCAAGCCCAGCTCCTGCTCACAGGAGAGGCTTGCCTTGCTTTTCTCTTCCTCCGCCTCACTACTATTTTTTTTTTTTTAATAAGCTTCCATCCCTCACTGCTTCAAGAGAACCTTTGAAAATCTGACCCCTCTGTACTCCAAAAGCTCAGAAAGCAGCAAGTAAATAATAGTAATAATAAAAAGTGTGCTCTGCTCTGGCTTAAAAGCCTCATTTAAGAGAGGGGAAAAAAAATGTCAGTCTCCTAACCCTCTTTGGTCTGTTTCAGGAACCTCTGTTTTCTCCCAGCCCCGCCAACACTGGGCTGCCCCTGGAGGTTTACGGGTTGCAGAGTCAGCACAGATTTCCACACACCCCCCACTCCCTCTCGCTTCTGACAAGGTTTGTGCCTGGAAAGAAGCCCAAGGGCCCATGTGGGCTCTGTGCTGTGTCCTGGCGCTGCTCTGAGTTTGTTCCCAGTGGCTGCAAGTCTCTCAGCTGCCGGCCAAGCGCTCGGGGCCGTGGGAGACTCAAGCACTGCTGCCACTGTCATCTTTTCTTCCTGGAGAGCTGTACTGAGAGCACAGACAGGCATGAAAGCTCTGCCTGCACCACCAGCTGCTGGGGGCTCGCTGCTGGACCGGACCCCTCTCTGGCCGAGACAGGGCTCAGGAGGGATTTGGCTCCTCAGAGCTGTTAGTGGGGCACTGGGGGCAGATGGGGACCCCCCCACTTGCCTCAGGTGCTCCTATGGCCACCCAGTGCCTGTGCCAGTACCAGGGGTCCATCCCAGGCATGTGGGCATTCCCAGCCTCTGGCAGAGAGGGCAGACAGACTATTTTGGATCTAGGCAAGGCTGTATGAAGGTGCCCTCCATGCCTGCTCCCCTCTTCTGTTTGTCAGCTGTAAATCCTGGCAGGAGATGTCCATCTGAAAGTGGGCTGTGAGCCACAGGCAGGTAATTGCTAAAGCAAGCAGGGCTGCATTAATTGAGATGAGTGCAGCCAGCGATGGGCTCTCAGTTAGTCTTGGCTCTGCAGCAGCCAGTGTGGAAGCAAAAAAATCCAAAGGGAACAAAATCTGCTTTTCTGCAGTGCTGTGTCTGCCCTGAGGAGGAGGAAGGAGTTGACATGGAAGAAGGGAAACCTGCTTTTCATCCTGGGTGATCCAAGCACGCAGTGGATGTGAGTTACTAGTGTTAGACACACTTGGCTCCTCACTGTGGCTTGACGCTATCCTGATGGTGGCGATGCCATGTCTAGCACTGGAACTGGCCTTGCTGACACGTGCTCGAGGTCTCTGCCCCGTGGTACATCCGTCTGAAGGAATGTTGTGCTCGGCCGCAGCTGCAGGGTGGGAGGCATGCAGCCATCTGTGATGGGCTCGTGCGAGTACAGCAGGGAGAGGGAAAGGAGCTGCAGCCCCCGCTCTTCGCCCCCTCTCCTCCCACCCTTGCTTGAATCATGCCAGGAGGCACCACGAGCTGCAGATGGGCTTGCAGCACCCTGTCCCTGCAGCACAGCTCAGGCAATGCCTGCAGTGGGAGAAAATGGGGTGTGAGGCAGGCCACACGTGAGGGGCATTTGCAGAGCTGGGTGCGGAGCTCAGGCTTGCATGGGCCACAGCTCAACCTGTCAGGGTTCAGGACTGCTGGCCAAGCAGTGGGGGGACTGAAGGGTCAAGGGGGGTGGAATGGAGGAGTGGTAGCACAGCTCCCTGTGAGTCTGGCCTGGGCTTTCCCTAGCAAAGCTGCTAGAGCAATGATACAGCCACTGGCTTCACTGTGTCAGGGGACTGCTGTTTAGCTCAAACTTGCCAACCTGGAGAGCAGAGGCTGTTAGGGCAGGGTTTGAAGCATAGTCAAAGGCTGTTCAGCTGCTGGTGAGGAATTGGGAGATCTGGCCACATCAGCTTGTGGGCTGCAAGATAAATTAGAAAGAAATAGGTTAGTTGTCGTGGCTTGCCTGGAAGGGAAATGAGGTTAGCAGGGCTGTTGCAGGGTGGCCAGAGCAGTGGCAATACGACCTGCACGAGCCTTCCTGCTGGGTGCTGCAGAGTGGTGCTCCTGGAGCAAGCGTGATCCTCCCACTGGCACCTCGACCTTCCCGGGAGCCTTTCCAGGCCACAGCAGAAACAGGGGTCCAGAAAACAGCTAGAGCCACCTAATCCTGGGGCACAGAGAAGATTAAAGCCACAGTAATTGCAGATATTCCTTTGATGCATCCTTTGATTTCCTGTAGAAGAATTATTTAATCAAGATCCTTAGGAAGAATAGTGCAGGGGGAAAAAGAGATATGGGGCTTAAGGGGCGGGTGTAAGGGCAGAGCCTCCTTGGTATATGGGCAAGGAAACTTGTTTCGCTCTATCTTTAGGGCAAAAGTAAAGCAAACTGAGTGGCTCCTGTCCTGGTGCCTAGGAGAACCTTGCAGACCAGGCCCTGGCTGCTGTCTGCTTTAAATCACTCTCCCTTCCTTGCCTGGAGGAGGGGAACAAAGATCAGCTTTTATGTCAGGGTGCCCATTGCATTGCTGTTTCCAGGTTGATATGGTCCATCCTGGGACTTCTCTGTGGTTAAGGAGCACCTAGTCCACTGCAGCTGAGCACGAGGGCTGCTTGCTAGCAGGATCTTGTGGCAGTGCTGGTGGAGCTGGTACGTGGCAAGCTGGTTGTGTGACGTGTGGAGGAATTGGCAGGTGGATCCAGAGGGGTGCATTGCTTCTGGCCAGCCTTTCTGCACCTGTGTGAAGCTGGCTCGCTCCTCAGTTACAATCAGGGCTGGAGCTGGCTCTCCGCAATACTGGGTATGTCAGGGCTCTTGGCTGATGTGCAAATGGCCTCTTTTGGTGCTTTGGTTTCACTTCAATGTGGAAAAAGGGATTTAATTGTTCTCACAGAGTAAGAAAGCCTTTTCCTGCCTGGCTCCAATCACTGTGCATACCTCCTGGCAATCCCCCTGAGGCTGTGCAGCGCTGTGGGACTCCACAGGCTGGCAAAGCTGTGAAATAGCCTGAAGATTTTATTTATTTATTTACTGAGGCCTCCTTCCATGAGCAGCACGTCTGGGCAACAGAAGAGGCGATAGATACCTGTGGGAATCCAGACCCCTTCCGTGGCCTGAGCTGCAGGGGAGCCGGGGGAGCCCAGAGAGGGGCCCCTTGGATGGTGGTGCCAGGCTCTGTGGGGCACAGAGAGGGCTGTGACCTGGGGGTTTCCCTGCTGGGTGGGCGCTGCCCCCCGCAGTATCCCGGAGTGGGGCAGGCAGCTGGGAGCCGGGAGGAGTCGGATGTGGCTGTTATGGCAACAGAAGATGAAGGGAAGGGAAAAGGCCTCTTTAAAGCATGTTTCCATAGCAACGACTATCTTCAAAGGCTGTTTAAAAAAAAAACAGCAGAAGGGGAGGTTTGTGTAGGGGGTTGCCTCGTCAGGCTGAGCTGCTGCGGGTGCTCTGGTTGCTGAATGGGGCAGCTGGGCCCAGCCCTCCTGGGGCCAAGGGACCTGCTGGCGGGCGAGGGCAGGAGAAGTGCAGGGCCGGCTGGTGGAGCCCCCGGGCTCTGCCCGTGGTCCCCCCGGGCTCTGGGGCTCCGCTGAGCTTGCGGCTGGCAGGCTGCTCCCTGCCCCCACGCGGGGAAGCAGCTTCTGGCCTCCGTGGGCAGCGCTCTGGTGCCGGTGCCGGGCTGCGAATGGGACTGGAAAGGCACCAAGCCCTGGAAAGAAGGCAGGGAATGAGTAATCCGGCCCCAAAAAATTTTCGGGTTCCTGTTTTGACTTCATCAGCTGGCTATTTCATCCCCCAGGGCTGCTGACCCCACAACCCCAGTTCCTTCACTTCTCACCACCAAGAGGCTTCAGGCTGTGAGCCCTGGGTCAGGACCACCGCTCGGAGCCAGCAGTGCAGCAGCAAAATGCTCCATGTGGAGCTTCAGCCTCCTCTCCTTCCTTCCCTCTCTCCAGCCAAAAGCAGGCTTGCCCTGGCTTTCTCTGCCCTGTGTCACAAGGTTTTTCACTGGAATAACTCGTATAGCTCATGGGGCAGACAGGGTTGTAAGCAGAAAAATGTGTGCCTGCAGCTGCCTTCAGAAGCAGGAGGCCCACAGGTGGATGCTGAGCTGCAGCCCCCTTCTTTGCTCTTATGTTGTAGATTTTCATAACAATTTCCCTCACAGCTTCATTGCCAGGGACCCCAGGCACCACTCTGTCCCATGCTAGTAATGAATGTTTGGCTTGTTCCGCAAACTTAGTTTTTAGGGTGTGTTGGGGCAGAACTGCCTCAATGCTGCAGGAGCTGTTGAGACTATAGAAAACCCTGGGGGCTCCAAATCTGTAACAACTGCCCAATAAAAAAGCTGAAAAAACTCTTCCCATATGCCCTATCCATCCTGGATATCTTGACTGTGGGATGTGCTGAATTTTAACTTACGTACTTTCATTTATGTGCTTTCTTTATTTCAGACAAAATAACTCTACAGAAAGAAGGACTGGCACCGGTGGCCAGATTCCTGCTCCTGTGGCTGTCACCAGTTCCCTACTGGAACCCTCTAATAAGGGGTGGCTAGAGCCAGATACTGTAGGACGCTCATTTCCCCAGGGCTGTCCCACCCTGTGGCCTGTCCCCGGCAGAGTTGGTGCACGGGCTGCTCTCTCCTCACCTGAATGTTAGCACAACCCCTGCTCTGTGGATAAGTGTACTCCCCCTCCTTATTTTAAGGCTGCAGCTCAGCTCAAGGACTAACAAATTCTATGCTCAAATGATTTTGCTGCAGGCTAATGCTCCTAATGGCTCTGTAGCCCCTTGGGATATTGGAGAACAAGCGCTTTTCCTGTGCATCTGAGCTCTGCGATCATGTAACTCTGTTCTATGATGTCTGGTGCAGTTACCCTGTGCATATGCACCAGCGTCCTGCTTTATTGATATACTTAGTGTTGTAACTTTATTTGGAGAATCTTTTGAGCGGATTCTTTGTCCAATTGTCTGGCAAGTGTTTCAGGAGAGTTGGCCTCGCATAGCTTAGTAGGCTAGAGGCAAATTGGAAAGGACAAGTAATAAAGTAAAAGTACATTAAAAGGCCTAGTTCAAGTGCATAAGTGAGGCAAATATTCTGCACAACCAAAAAGGTGTAGATTATGGTATGAGCTCTCCAGAGGCATCAGAGCAACATGATAGAGCATTTCTCCAGATGCTTATGGCTGACACTGTGGGTTGGAAGCTGCAGTTTTCTCTCAAGGGAAAGGGAAAACCTTGAGCAGCTCAACCTGCCTGTCTGCCTCAGCCTCAGGACTAGGTGGCAGCAAGAGAGCAACCCAGGGACAGCACCAGCTCCCAAGGGGTTGCCTGTGCAATGCCAAGGGCAAGGGGAATTATAGCTGCACTTTAGCTACCATTCAATCCTTCAACAGCGCCGTGTGATGACACCAGGGTAATCCATAGGATTCAATTATATTTATTGGACAATTAGACTCACGTGTTAGTGCAAAACGAGCACTAGGGACCCATACGCTGAGTAATGCAGAGCTCAGCCCTGGGGGAGAAACCCAGGGACCTGGCTGGTGGTGAGAGGGTGAATCAGGGTAATGCCATTTCTCTGTGGAAGCCCTGGCATAGGATGAACAAGGGACAATACTCTGGCCTTTTGGGAACATGTAAGTAGAAGAACAGCCACTTTCTGGCCCTCAGGGAGCAGCACGACCTCCTGCCTCCCAATACGTGGAGCAGCACGGACAGAGATACGCAGCCATGTAGGGCGCTCTGCCCCATGCCCGCTTTGCTGCATCCTGATGCGGTGAGTCCCAAGACTTGTTCTCTTTGGCTCCTGCCTGAGCAGGCAGCTGCTGGGGGCTCAGAGCACACAGGGGACTAGTCCTGTGCGTGTGTGTTGAACGTGTACTCAGTCAGTTGGTGGGACCTTTATATTTTGTAAAGAATTAGTGGAAGCAAGGAAGGGATGCCTGCTGAGGAGGGGGAGAGTTTCTCCTACTAGAAAGGACATGTGTTTCTTTTTCTTAAAAAAAATAAAATAAAAAAAGATTCTTCTGACCTCATAGACCTTTGTGCTAGCCTGTGTGGAGTGAGGAAGCGAGGGTGAGACACCTCCACAATACACTTCTGACCCCGGGAATGGAGGCTGCTCTGAGGAGCAGTGCAGCTCCTAGGTTTTGTTACTGCAGCCAACAGCTCCTCTATGAGGCACAAGCTGTCCCTTCCCCGTGTTAGTGCATAGGATGGTTTTCAGAGTACAGCCTGCCCCACGCACTGGAGCGTAGCCACTCGCTGCTCACAGTCTGCATTGCTTATACCATGAAACGATCAGAGTGATAGCTGCAGGTGGGACCATTTTAGACCTCCCAGATTGGAAGGGCAGGGGGAAAGGGAGGCTGGAGTGGTTTTGCAGTCTGCTTTTGTTCTGCCCTGCCTACCTCTGGCAAGGTATTTTTCCCCTGTAATGGGGCTAATGCATTCTCAGCACCTCAACGTCAGGCCATAGAGAGACCGAGGGCCCTGCTTGCTGGCTGTGGGACCAGTGCCTCGGGCACTAGGCCCCTTGCTAGCTCCTGTCCCGACGCCAGCACTTGCAGCTCCTGCAGGTAGAGCAGGGTTCGATGTTGTCTTTAAAACATCTGACCTTGCATTAGCAATGTGGTCTTCCTGATAATCATATTCATTTAATAATAACCAAGTCCTTGTGTATTGCCTTGGAAGCTTGACCTAAATTCGGCAGCACTGTTCCCTATTCTGCAGCTTCCACTGCAGCGGATGGGAGAGTATGCAGCAGCTTTGGTGGCGGGGGGAAACCTTGAAACAGGGAAGCTTGGGCTGAATTAGATCTGAATCACATTGCAGCTCTCCTCTCTCTGCTTCTTTAATTAGACATTCAAACGCACTTCATTGCTCCTAGTTCTGTCATTTGTGGTTTCCAGCATGCTGCAGGATTCTCTGTCACAAATGATTGCAACTGTTGTGCAGAGAAACTTTGACTGCTGTGATTTCTAGACATTGGGAAAGGTCTGCCGTGCAGAGTGAAATATTAAGCTTTGGTTAATTCCCAGCTGCAAAAATGGAAAGTTTCTACCTCTGTGAGGCATGACTGGATTCCTCTTTCATCATCTGTGAAAGGTATTTTCTAGTCTGATTTATACAGTGTCATTTCAGTGATGCTCAAGATAGAGCTTTGGCAAACTCCATTCTTGGTGAGCAAGGTAATACCTAGTGCATAAGTAGGACAAGTTAAACAAGTTGACAAGCTAAAGTCTGCATGAATGTGCCTTAACCACCTTAACTTCAGTACGACTGGAGCAATGGTCTGTTTAGTCCTGGATATTTGTCCAGCTCTAACTTTCTCAGCCTCCTAAAGGAGGAACAAACCTACTTGTACTTGGGCATTAGTGACTGCTGTAGAATCATAGAATGCTTAAAGTTGGAAGGGATCTCTAGAGATCACCTAGTCCAATCCCCCTGCACACGCAGGGTCGCCTAGAGCACGTGGCATAGGACTGTGTCCAAGCGGGTCTTGAAGATCTCTAGAGAAGGAGGCTCCACAACCTCTCTGGGCAGCCTGTTCCAGGGCTCTGTCACCCTCACTGTCAGGAAATTTTTTCTTAAGTTTCTATGGAACTTTTTATGCTTTACTTTCTGGCCATTTCTTCTAGTTCTGTCAGTGGCCACCACTGAGAAGAGGCCAGCACCATCCTCCTCACTGCCTGTTTTGAATGTATTAATGATGGAGAATAAAAAGAAGGTGTCTTAGCTTTGTTTGCCTTGCAGTACTGAGAAAACTGTTCGAAAGACTTTGTAAGTGGATGATGGTCTGAGGATGTGCAATTGTTGGTCCAATAGGCAGAGTACTCTAGAAAATGATTCCTTCTGGAGAAGGCTGCTCACCAAAGGTTTGCTGGTACTGGTATAGGTAAAGATCTGCAGCACTGAGGAGTTAATGCACAACAGACCTGGCCTGACACAGGCAGAGAAAGGGAGGCCTTGAACAGAGGCAAAGGGGGTGCTCTGGCTTCAGTGGTGGGTGGCTGGCCATGAGCCAAAGCTAGCCAGCCTGGTATCCTTGGGCTCCTCAGCAAGCCCTGGCTCTCGCACATCTCCTGGACCGGTCTTGGAAACATCTCCCACAAAGGGGCAGTGCAAGGTGACACATGTAATGGAGACGGGACAGGGCAGAGCAGCCCTTCAGGGGTACTTCAGTGTCATATTGTGGCACCTGAAATTCTGGAGAGGGATGGCCCTTCTCAGAGGATTGTCTGATCCCAGCCCGGAGCTTGGGACCACTCATCAGGCCTGTGCAATGCTCCTCAACAGGCTGTTTGGGAAAAGCCTTTTCCCTGCTGGAGGGACTGCCCATGCTTCACTACGCCCTGCTTCTTCAGACCAGCACTTCCACTGGGAGCTGCAATTGCACACTGTTGTCTTAAGAAACACAAAGCCATCAATCCCCGTTAGGCAGCTCTGAGCTCTCTTACTCCAGCCAACTGTTAAAGAGCTGAGCCCCACTGCATGGCAAACACCTGGGAACTGCTCTTCTGGGCTGCTTGGATACCCATCAAGTGCTTCCTGCACACAGTGCTTGGTGTGAGTGGAGAGGACCTGCATTTCCAGCTGCCCCCAGGATTGTTCTCTGCTCCCCGACCCCCTTTCTGAGTATCACTTGGGGTGATTTGGGAGGAGGGGAAAGTGTTTGGAGGCAGCCCAGGAGGGGACTGTAGCTGGAAAGCTGCCCAGGATGCTAGGGAGATGGCTTGCAGGGGAAAATAAAACCTTTCCTGAGTTGGATTGTTGCTCTGGCTACTTGCTCTTGACACTTCGTGCTTGTGAGATTGGTGTGGTATGGGATGCTTTCATGCTGCAGGGAGGAAGAGGGGGCAAATGCAATCACTCTGCCCTTCGCAATGGCTATGCACGGTAGCTTCCCCTACCTCCGCTTGGAGAATTGAGTGCACTCTGTGCAAGATAGCACTGTTCCGAACGGAGAGAGAAAAAAAAAAAAAAAAAAAAAGGGGCAGGAGCTTCTCAGTAAGTAATGCACATCCAGCATGGAGAGGCAGAAGGGGAGAGGCAAATCTGCAGTGCCACTGATGGGGGGTGGTGGGTGCCACTTGGAGAAGCCTCCCCTGCCTCATACTGCTGAGGCAGCCACTCGCCACTAAAAATGTCTGAGGTTTTCCTGGAGAAATCGCTCCTGCTGTCTGGTGGGGGAAGGAAGGTTATTCCCAAAGAAGGTCCTCTGCTTCCCACATCACTTTGGGCACCACAGCAGCCCCTCCACCCCTCCTTGCCCAAGGGAGCTGGTGCTCTTGCAGGCAAAGAGGGGAAGGACTGGTGGCATGTCCTGCAGAGACACCCTGGCTGGCACTGCCCAAAAGCAAGTCAGAGCAAGCGCACCTGTGAGACCTGGGAAAAACAGGGATAACTTCAGAACCATTTTTGAGGTAGCTGCTCTGCCCACTTGGATGCCAAGGCAGGGGTGTGTCAGCACAGCTCTGGGATTAGTTTCTAGTGCAAAAAGCTGACTTCAGCCTGGCTGTGGAGAATGAAGCCAAAGCAAAGAGAAAGCAGAGTCACTGTTTGGTTTTCCCATCTGACCTAGACTTAAAAACTCAATTTGAAGGCGGCATTAGGGAAGAAAGATACCGTTTATCAGGAACGACAGATCCAATCTATAAATTAACATGCTCAGCCGGGGAGGCAGGAGGCAGAGATATCTATCAATTTCTCCCTGGCAGGCTGACACAAGCGCACAAATTTGGCCAATTCCCCAGGGAAGCATCCGGTCTCTAGTAGGTCTGAGAGTATTTTGAGGGCAGAGCCAGTTGCAGAAAAATTATACGAAAGAGCCCTGAAAAGGAATAGAGCTTTGTAACTCCCCTCTTTCTTCCACCCCACTCTGCCCCTGCTGACTTTGAGAGGACTATACCCCTTGGGTGAGAAGTTCCTCGACAAAATGGATCTGTCTTCACAGTCCAGAGGCACAGTATGTTTTTTAATGTGCTATCAAGGTACCTAATATATGATGCAGTCCATCAGGGAAATTCTATTTCAAGATACATCTGCAGTTCCCCCCCATCCCAGGGAAGGGATAAATCATAAGGATAGTATTCACTGTGTAAGGATGGCCTGCACAAGCATAGCAGTTTGCATATATGTGAAGTTATCTCTGTGTTCAGTAAATCTAGGACTTTAGGACTGCTTATCTTCCAATGCTGGGAGGTGCCTGGTTGAGTTCTGGTGATATCTGGCATGAATTTGCTGTAAAGAGCAAGCAGCAAGGATCTTTGCAATACTCCCACGAAGTGCTTGTCTCACTAATACATTTTCTACAGATAAATAAATTTTAAAAAATCACAGAGGCACCTACTTTCTGGTGTTTTTGCCCACCCTGTGCTGCTGCCACCTCATGTTGGTGTGGCGAGGCACTTCCCTGGCTTCAGCAGGAATTGTGATGGCTCAAAACTTCCTCTGAGTAGCCAGAACTAAATCATGAAGCGACGTAATCTGCATGTCCCGCTGCCCACCCTGTAGCACCCTTCTTGCCAGGAGCACGGAGGGCTCTGTGGAGGTGGGTAGCTCTCCATGCTGCTGTGGCCTTCCCCACTGCAGGAAGCTCCTAGGGATAGGAGGCAGCCAGGAGGCTCTTTGATGCCCACGGCCCCTGATATCACTTCCCTTCCCCACCTGGTCTGCAGCGGCAGATAGCAGATGCTTTCTGCATCAACCACTGCCTGTAAGAAGACAGAAGACACTACAAGGAACAGTGGCCAAGGGGATTATTCCCTTCAAGGGAAACAGAAGTGAAATAATCAGGGGGCTCAGATGGTGCAGCCAGGAAGCCTGTTAAAACTCTCGTAAATAAGAGCCTGTGTAGACAGCAGGTACTGCAGGGCTTTATAGGCCTATAAAACACCCTGAGCTGCCACCAAGGCTGGAGGGGATAGGTAGGGAATCTAATTTCACAGGATTTAAAGCAGGTGAGAGAGATATAAATGTGTGTTTTTAATAGTAATTAATGCTGCCATTCAGAAGCACTTAAGCACTGGCTTCGGAGAGTTTCCAAGGGCCCGTCTCATAAATCATCAGCCTGCTCCCTGCCCGCTGCGCTCGCGGCGGGCCGGGCTGCGGCTGGTGCGCGATCCGGGGCTGCTGCTGGGCCGCGGCTGCGCGGGGCGGCCCTGCGGGCTTCGCCCAAGTGGGGCAACGGCAGCTCGCTTCCCCTCTCTTCCCGGGGCAGGAATCCTAGTAAGTTACTCACAGCCGGCCGCTGTTTCGCAGGAGTTTGGAGGCTGAGGCAGCAGGGCCGTTCCCCAGCCGGAGCAGAGAGCACAGCGGTGCAGAGAGCGCAACTGGGCTGCCACAAGCGGAGACTTTGCCGGCAGCCTCCCCTCCCCGCACCAGCCTGGCAGACTCCGTACGGCCTGGCCTGCCCCGCGCCGGCCCGGCCGAAGGGAGGCTCCGCAGCCTGCCAAAATGCGCTCCCCGGTTTATTGTGCCACGATGGGCAGAGAAGAAAACACATGCTTGAAATGCCCCGGGTTCCCAGTCAGATTTGTCAAGTACCAGACGGGGATGTGTGGGCGTTGGGCAGCTGGACGCGAGTGATGGAGAGTGATCGGCAGCCCTCTGACGCGTCCATCCGGCAGCGAGGGGCAGGGGCTGGGCCCTGACCAAGTCCGAGTTCTCGGAGACATGGAAGACCAGGACCCTTGGGGCCTGATTTTACACCATTCTTGGAGAGATGAGACTGAGGTGATAATAGAGACGCCTAGAGCTGGCCGCAGGAGACGTGGCGTTAGCATCCCCGCAGCAAGCAGGAGAGCAGCGGCACAGCGCTCGTGGCCTTCGCTGCGCCCCGCTCTCGCTCTTGCCTCGTTCAGCTTCAGGTGGGGAGGCAAAGCGAGACTTGGGCAGGTCTGGGGCTCCCCTACGGCCTGGCCCAAGTCCTGCCCAGACCTGCATGGTCCAGCTCCTCCAGCCTTGCCCCAGCCTCTCCAGCCTTGCCAGGAGAAGCTCCAAATGTGTGCCTGTCCTGCCCTCTAGTGTCACTTGTACCACAATTGCACTAGATCAGCCAAACCAATCTCTGAAACCTCTAGTACGGGCTGTTCCGTGGTCTGAGATGCTGACGTTTGAAGCAGAGCTTACCTTTGTGTACTGGAGGAGCTCGCTAGGTGAAGGATCTAGACTTGGTCATTTGCTGAATCGTGATGCATTTCTTGAGGGATGGAAGGAACTTTCCTGCTGTCCCCACCTCCAGTCTCTGTGCCGGGTCAAAGCTTATCACTGTAAGTTCATTGAGGCAGGAGTGCTGAGAAGAAAAACTTTTGGAGGAGAAAGGGAGAAAACTCCCTTAGGACTGAACTGGGGCTGTAGTGGTTTGTCCCACACAGCCAGCCCAGCAGGGGCTCCTGTGAAGAGACTGCTCAGCTAACAGCGCAGAGACCAGGATCCCGCAAGGAACAAGGAAGCGGGGCAAACCTTCTCAAGCTCTCTCAGGCACTCATCTTCCAGTTGTTCAGGCTGGGGATTAAGCAAGCCCCAGATGCAGGGGCACTCAGAGATACGATAGCATTTATTAGCTGAGAGGCACCTCTACTGCTCCAGAATCAGCTCAGGACTGGAAACCATTAGCTGCCCTAACCTGGTACAGAGTCTCACATAGCTGTCCTGGTGGGCCCTGCTGCCTCCATAAAGAGCTCAATCAGTGTTGTTGCCCCACGGTCCTGTCACCAGGAATAGTGAGGCTGGAGTGCACAAACACTGTAGGAGCTCTTTTATGGAGACAGGTTGGATCCAGTGGGGTGCTAGTCTGCAGGAACTGCTAGTCCTTCCTCGCTGGAGCCCTGAGGTCCAGCAAGGTGTCTGAATGTGACTAGATCCAAGCGCTTTTGACTGCAGTGATGGAGCTCCTGGAGCTGGGCAGTGTGCTGCAGGCTCATGTCTGCAGCAGCTGCTTGGGTCAACGAGGCTAGTACACAGCCCTAACTAATGAATCCAACTGGACCAAATCTGTTTCTCCTTTGTGTCGACACGAATACATCTCTACTTTGGGGTCCCCAGATGATCCATGTTTTTCTGCTATATGAATACCTGTTATCCTACTGTTATCCTACACAGTGGGGAGGTGACTGTAGCATTATCTGCCATGACCCATTTCTCCTATCAACCAAGAAGATTCTGGAAAGACATTGTTTTAGCATAATAAAAATCTTCTATAGGGAAGTTAAATATATTTAACTTATCAAAAACAAAGCTAAAACATAGCTTTGTATGTTTGTAAGTGCTTGCATGTGTCATGAAAGTCAACAAAATTGTAACAAGACCCAGATTGTTCAAGGTGTTGAAACCTTGAGCTAAGCAACTTCAAACACGAAGAAAAGAATGCACACCATTTAGTGGGAAAGCAGTAAGACACTGGAATTATTTTGCTTATGTCCTCCTGAATTCTGTATTCCCTGAAATGTTTTTTAATCAAAATTGTTTCTTTCTCCCTAAAAGATGAGCTTTAAATCAAACAGGAATTAATTAAGTCCTAGGTCAGTGTTTTTCAGGAGGCCAGGATACCCAGTCACAAAGGCCCCTGCTGGCCTATTAGTGATCACCTTTACCCTGGAATCTCTCAGTTACCTAAAACTTTAAAACATCTTTACCTCTAAGCAGAGCATCCATATGAGGCAGAAAAGCAGGCACAGCTGAGGCAGTTTTTCCACACAGGCAAGTTTTTATTCAAAGCACTTGTCAAAACCATTGCCATGCAGCAGACAAACTCTATCTAGGGAGGCTGACCAGTGCAACTATCACAGAACTATATGATTATCTGAGAATAAATCACTTTTATTTTGGAATACAGTGTCAACACCAGGGAGTTATATTGGCAGAGCTGAGATAGCTGTTCTGGTCAATTTTCCTATGTAGACATGTCATACATATATTATAAGTCTGGAGAACAATCTCCCAAGAGAAGCAATGAATACTTTATTGATTGGGATATTTCAAACTTGTGAGGACACAGCAATCTTTTATTTGATGAATGAACAGACAAGGTGGAACTCAGAAACTCAGCTGTTTTTTTTTCTTTTCTTTCCCCTCCATTTCTGATTTCTGTGGTTAGTTTAAGGAAAATATTAGAACAACACTAGCAAATGGCAGGGAAAAAATATGATCTATAAGTGACTGTATTAACATCATGTGGGCTGATACTCCACCACAAGCCACAGGAGCAAGACCTGGCGTTCAGCACATAGCCAGCACATAGCACGAAGGGCTGCTTGGTGTCACTGTGTGAGGCACTCATGTACAGTTCGGTATGTACCTAGACACCAACTTTGACTCTCTAGTGGGAGTTTTATTCCCATCAGTGCTCAAGTGCTTTTGGCAATGGAAGCTATATGTGAGAGATGACATCTTGTTTTAGACTGATACAACTAGGGTAAAAAAATGGTATTTCAGAGACTTGAGAAAAGTATCTCGTTCCTGAAACATTTTCCACCCTTATCACCTGGTCTAATGAACCACATTATTTCTCTCTCCTCTAACTTGGCCAGGCTTCTGCCCTTCACAACCAGAAGAGCATGGCTGCTGCGAGGACTATTAGCACCTACATGTGCGGGTACCTGTGAAATGCCTCTGGTTGTGCTTTCTGCGCTGTGCTAGGCCTGGTACAGCAGACCGCAGGTTCTGCAGCAGCCTCAGCTGAGGTAAGGAGTGGGGACTGTGCTCAACTCATTGCTGCCTCCCCTGCATGTCGGACTTGGTATGAAATCTAGTACTGAAAAAGCTTCACTGGTATAAAACACTGCTAAGAAAAGGCAGGAAATTTTGGCACATGGGTAGGGGCAGATGTCTTTAATACCTGAAACAGTGATTTGGGGCTGTGGGATAATCGCCTTAGCAGGGCGACTGTGTATGCAATTTACACAGATATACAGACTACCTTTAACTTAGCTGGTTCCTGTATTGCTTGTACTGTAGCAGAATGGTACAGATTTCAGCACAAATCAGTAACAGAGCAGTTAATGGTGTTGACAGTGACATTTTTTACAGCTGGATTTTAAAGTAAATCCTCCAGGAATAGGAACAAGGGAGCCAATACTTTTCTGTATTTTCTTTATGGTACATTTGCAGATGTCACCATGCTTCCTCCATTTAAGTCATGTTTACCTCCACAAAAATGAGAACTCTATTTCTGTAAATAAGGCTTAGACAGTAGAACACAGATTCATATTTTGGGGCAGGCTCTGGACAAAACACACATTAGAGATGCCTGAGTGTGCAGGGACCCAGATCACATATAGTCCAACTAGCACATAAAGGACATTGACGTGAGTTAACAGAGAAGATATTATTCCTGATAGCGATGCTACTATCAGTTAGCTCCCTGATGCTAAGGCCTATGTAGAGGAAAAGGAGACTGTTCCATTAAAAGGTGAGGTCTATCCTGTTCTCTCTCCATCTTCAGTTGTTAATTCAACCCCACACCCTTTCTGTGACTAATTAGAGTATGCTGATGTTAAACACCCAGTCCACCCGAAATATCTTTAGGCCGCCTTATGCTCAGATTTTGCAGCATCAAATACTTCACTGACAAAGTGAGCCTCTGGCCTTCGCCAGCACAAGAAGCTCAGTGCTGCAGACAGAGATGTGCGATGTCTTCCTGAACTGGCAGGCAGCCTGAAACACTGTCTTGTGTTCCCTGCGCGGTTATCCACAACTGCCACTGACAGAAGGGTACCCAAACTTGCTGTATAAGTATTCCAAACTCAGTAGAGTACCATCTAACACTATCAAATTATTTGTGTGTTGCGTTACCTTCAGAGGGCAGCCCCCTTGCAATGTTACAAGCTAGCACAACTGTGCAAAAACTGAATTGGATGGTTATGGAATGAGTTAGGGGAAGGGTTGGGAACAGGGCTAGAAAAGAAACAAAACCTAGAGATGCAGTGCAAACGGGACTGAGAAGGGCCTCCACAAGGAAGTACGGGCTGAAAACGATTTATCTTGTGACAACATTGTGCTGAATGTTTGCATGGGCAGCCTTGCCTGCAGTCAGCTCACACTAGGCTTAGGATTTTGATCATGATTAGGGATAGCATTCAGAGAGAGATGAAGTGTGGAAATGCAAGTGGATTGCAGGTGAAAAGGACATTACAAGCTAAGTGAAGCTCTGTCAAAACGTTAGTCCTGTGACAACCATTTCAAATGCACAACATATTGGTGTCCTTGCCTATGCACAGCCTCAACTAGGATTAGGGTTAAAGCTGGGGTTCAGAGACGAGTAAAGAAAAGAACAGTATTTGGACTGTCCTGAAAAGAGGCCACTAAAGGAACTGAAGTGCTTCAAAAATTATATTTTCCAGTTAAGTTAGGTTTGAGGTATAGATTAAGATAGAGCATATGGCTGTGAATGCACTGCCTCTGAAAAGGGTCTTCCAGGGGAAGGGAAGCGCTGCCAAAACTACTGTCCTGGGACAACCTTTTGCAATCAAACACTTATGGATGTCCTTGCCTTCACTCTATGCCAGCTAGGGTCAGGACTGAGATTAGGATTACACTGTAGAGATGGAGGGGGTATAGAGCTGCAGCTGCATTACCAATGAAAAGGGCCTTCAGGGGAATGAAAAAAAAAAAAAAAAAAGACAATTGTCCTGGCACAACCTTTTTCCAATCAAACACCTGTGGCTGTCCTTGGCAGGCTCATTGCTAGGTAGGGTTAAAGTTAGGCTTATGAGCAAGTCAGAGTTCGGGGCTGTGCTGACACAAACACTGAAAATGGGCCTCCAAACAAAAGAAAACAATGCTGAACAATGCAAAACAATGCTATTGTCCTGGGACAACCTTTTCCAGTCAAACACTGATGGGTGTTCTTGCCTTGGCTCAGCAGCAGCTAGGGTTCTCTTAAGAGTTTTATGGTCTAGAAAATCAGCACAGAGAAGTGACTGTACCACCACTGTAAAGGGGCCTGCAAGGGCAGGAAAACAATGCCAAGATTATTGTCCTGGGAAAAATTGTTCTGGTTGAGAGCATACAAGTGACCTTGCCTTGGCTCAGTGCCAAACCCTACCCTAGGTAGCAATGAGTCAGGCAGGGTCACTTACAAGTGTTTAACCATAAAACATTTTTCCCAGGAGAATTGTTTCACCAAGCATTTTCCTTCCCTTGGTGGGCCCTTTTCAGTGACAGTGCAACCGCAGCTCTACGCTCTTTCTCTAGACCCTAGCCCTAACCGTAACCCTCACTCTAAGCAGAACTAGCAAAAAGCTACACAAGTTCACCCATACAGGTACAACTGGAAAACGCTGTCCCAAGACAATTGCTTTGCTGGCATTTTCCTTCCCTTGGAGGCCCCTTTGCAATGGCAGTGCAGCCAGAGCTCTACACTCTGCTCTTGCCTTGGCTCTGACACTGCTAGCGCTAGGGCTGAGGTTAGGTTTAGGATTCGGAGACGGGTGGAGCACAGGGTTACAGCTGCACTGCTGCTATAAACGGACCTCCACGGGAAGGGAATCGCTGCCAGAACAGTTTTTCTAGGACAAGTGTTTCCAGCTGAATACCTATGGGTGTCCTTATCTTGGCTCAGCATCAGCTAGGGTTAGGATTGAGGCTTACAGAAAGGCACTGTAGAGCAGCAGTGGCATTGTCCCTGAAAAGGGCAAGGAAAATACTGAGAAAACCATTTTCCTGGGTCAACATTTTCTCATCAACCCCCTATTCGTGTTCTCATCGTGGCTGCCATCGCCCTGGGGTTGGCATTGGGTCTCAGTTAGGGTTGTGATGATGTCTGCCCCTCAGCTATCATGGGCATCGTCGGGCTGAAGCCGAAGTTGTGATTTAAGGGTTGGCTTCCCATAGGGACAAAGCTGCTAGCGGGAAGTAACCTTAACACCGAGGTGAGGGGTGCGCTTAAGACGTATGCGTATCTGTAGGTATGTGTGCCTGTGTGCATACGCTTCATCCGTCATCAAGCTTCTTGTTTTTGTCCAAAAAGTCTACAGATGTTATGAGCAAGAACTGGTAATTTATTTCTAAAGAACCCTCATACTAAGAGCATTATCTGCCCTGCTGTGATTTAAAAGACGCCCTAAGCAGAACAGAGTTGGGTAAGAAAAGCTGAAGAACATGTCTTTGGAAGGAGACCTGGGCGGGGAAAGGCCAGTACTGAAATAAGCAGGGCCTTTACCAGCCTCCCAGAAAGAAATGTAAAAATATAAAAACCCATAAGAAAAAATAAAGAAAGAAAAAAAAAGGAAAGAAAAAAACACTCGGAATGCCGTGAACACGCTGCCTCTAGGAATAATAAAATCAATAATAACAAACGCAAGCGCCGCGCACAACTGCTCGGAGCGCTCCCGCCGCGGCCGCCG
>JAWLRI010000563.1:5314380-5328791 GCA_034781795.1 Crypturellus tataupa
CAAGCGGGTCTTGAAGATCTCCAGAGAAGGAGACTCCACAACCTCTCTGGGCAGCCTGTTCCAGTGCTCTGTCATCCCCACTGTCAAAAAATATTTCCTTAAGTTCCTGTGGAACTTTTGGTGCTTCAGTTTGTGGCCATTTCCTCTAGTTCTAATCTAGATCTGAATTTGTTGTGGAGACGATACTTTTATCTTATGTTTGATAGAATAGGTGTCCCCAAAGCCTGCTCTAGATCAGCTTCTGGGAGGTATCTGAACCCTCCTGCTGCATATGGTCATAGTACAATTTCCTCTGGAGGGGGACAGTACTGTGAGGGAATCAGTTGCAGGTCAGAAAGTGCAACACTATTTATTTTGGCTCTTGCATGTTAACACAGGACACAATTTTTGTGCTGCACTATCTTTCTACAATCTGGATTATTTTTGTCTTTTAATCTGTAAGTAAGTCTGGCTATTTGCAGTCTGTGCTCTTTCCTTATTTTTGTTCAAAGGCTAGATATTGACAGGATAATTAAAACTGTGCAGGAGAAAAATACGCATTCTGTTCAAAGAACAGAAAGTAGTTGTCAGAATTGGCTGTAGGGTTTTTTTTTTTTTTTTTTTTTTTTGTTACTGCTTTTTTGAGAGATGATTGTGAAGTCATCCAGAACCACTTTTCTCAGAAGATTGTTTTGATTAGGCAGAATTGATGGATGTTTTAGATGTACTGTAACAGAGCTGAAGAGCGTGTTCTTTATGCTACTACAAGGAGAACGTATGGCTGTCATGGGAATTCAAGCCTCTACAGAGCTGCCATGTTGAACAGTGGATGCTGCACAAATGAGAAAGAGATGTCTCTGTGATTATACTTAGAATTTATTGGGCCTGTTCTTGGATAAGCCTCACACATAGCTGTAGTGGTTGTGGCCAAGTAGAACATGAACTTGCAAGGAGAAGAGTTTGCATATTGAGTCTTGTCTGGCTTGGCACATCTTGTGACTGTCCGTACTGCAGGGCAGCTCTTGGAGCAGCCCTGCTGCTGTCCTCCCTGGTCGGGGGGAGACCTGCACAGTGTGTGGTCATGAAGGTGTCCTGTCTCCTCTGCTTTCTACCTGGCTGCCAGTAGCAGAGGCGTGTTGTGGAAACGTCTCGGAAAGGCACTACAGACACGAACCCAGTGAAGAGGATGGATGAAGTGTGTGTGCTCTGTTACTGCTGCAGAGTCGGGCAGCTGTGCTGTGCTCCCTATGTGCTGCTGTAGCGTATCCTGCATATACAGCACTGTGCCTTACAAAACGGCAGGCAATCTGCAGCAAACTACCCAAATTTGATGTTCTTATCCTGAAAATGTCACCACTAGCCTTAAATGTACATTCCTTTCTCCACGGACAGTAATGTGTGTTCTTCAAGACCAAACCCATTTCTTCCATGCACTCTAGCTGATGCTATCATTTTTTAAAGGAAAAGATTAACATGAATCTGTTAAATCACATTTTAGTAGGAGAGCAAAGCAGGCCTCAGATCATGTTTGTGTAACTCCTCACTTACAGGTTCTGTCGTGTTCTCCTTTTGGAAAAGGAGCAGAGGACATCTCAGAAATGTACATTCAGTGATACGTAGCTATTTTCATTCTCTCTCCTTCCATGTAGTAATTGTAATATTGAATCTGGAAGTGTTTAGAAAGGAAAGGAGGCTTTTAATAGTTGTTCCTGCCTTTAAATTCCCTTCAGTATCTTTGGCATTCTTTTAAAATGTACTGCAATGGGCTAATTGGATCTGTTCTTTGCATGGTCTTTGTGTTTCCGATGCCTCTCAGGTCTGGTTCTGAGCTAGAAGAGTGTCCTGTACATACAGAGATGGCCATATCTTAGTTGTATGGAGATGCTTGTTTTTGTTTTCTTAGGTGTCTACAGAATTTTGGGCTGTGTTTGATGCTAAACATAACTGTAGGCTGCAGCTCTGACAGATGTGTCAGGAGGGTCGCTGTGGAAACCATTTAACCTCCTCTTACAGGATTCATTTTCTGAAGAAAACTAGGCCATAGACTTTGAGAGCAAACCGTGCTCTGGAAAAGCCTGCAAGAGGCTGAAAGCTATTTCATAAGGCTTATTTCGTGTAATCTGTAAAGGATCTATTAAGGGTGTCAAGACACCTAGCCTGACAAGAGTGAAAGAAATTCCCACCTTTAGGAAGTTAATAATTTAAATCGGAACTGTAGTATCGTCTTCTACTGTTCTGAGAAAAATGGTCTAGTCATTCTTCGAGCCATTCAAGCCATCCTTTATCCTGAATTTTGCACTGCCATGTTCTTTGCTGATAGGCTTGAGTATTGATCCTCTATTATGTGACAGCTTTAAAGAGACATCGGGCAGAAAAATCAGAGCTTACTCTTTTTACCCAATGATAGTCTCCACATAATAATTAGTTTCCTGAGCAGAACTTGTATTGAAAAAATTCCCTGAAATGCTTTTTCTGCAATTGCTGCAACCGATGATGGGTTCACTTTCAGGTAATGCGTGTAGAAAAACAAGATGCTTTTAAGGCTTAGTGACTGAGCTGCAGCCTAAAAAGAGGGTTTATGGAGAAGAACTCAAAGTTCCCTCTGTGTTTTAAACCTGACTTACAGGAGTTTGCATAGCAGATAAAATGTTTGCAAGAGCTGCTAAAGTTGTTGATTCATAGATTGTTTTTATTCCAACCTGCTCTTCCTCACAGGAACTATATCTGTACTCCCATTTCTTAATATTGACTGGAAGGACTTTCTGCCTTCTTTAGCAATTGTACCCTTTGAGACCATCTTCTGCGTGACAGCTGTGTATGTTGCGTTTCTTGCAGGAATGGGGAGTTACCCGCCTCACCTTTGAATACGACTCGGAGCCGTTTGGAAAGGAGAGAGATGCCGCTATTGTCAAACTGGCCAAGGAGGCTGGAGTGGAGGTGGTGATAGAAAACTCCCACACGCTGTACGACCTGGACAGGTACGGGGGGGAAGCAAGGGCAGAGGTGCCGCCCCGGCCAGGCTGGGATTGTCACGTCTGGGAAGCTTTCAGCCTCCTCAGCGCATCGGTAGCCGTGCGTTGCTCACTCTCATCCCCTGTGAGCCTGGATGGTGTCAATAAGATTACTCCGCACGCTCACACTTTTGATTAGAGCGCGTCAGAGTGCTGACAGTGACGTGAGTTTAAGGAAAGGTGTTGCCTCAAGCTAAGTAAACTCTGTACTTTAGTCATTTAAGTTGGCTGTCTGTGTCCTATTGATTGCTGTCCCTGAACTTTTTCTCTCTACATAGACTGCTTTTTTTCAATTCGGTGAGATAAAAATAGTCGAGTTGTTGTCTCAAACAGGTTATCAAGGCACTTTTTTTTTTTTTTTTTTTCAATTGATGGATGTGCCCAGTACAGCTTTGACAAATAGAATAAGGTTGTCTGGGGCAAATTTACCTTATTTTAAAACTTGAATGTCTTGTTTTTGTTATGTGTTTGCTGAGCAGTAGTCTTGCATTGATTCTTAAACTTTCTTATCAGCTATGACTTTGCAGTATACTTGACTTCAGCCATATTTCACTCCTACTCTTACATGTTGCTTGCTTTTTTGTTGTTTTATTTATTTGTTTTCTTTTGGCTGATTTGTGCCAAGAATGTTAAAAGCAGCTTTCCTCCTGTAAGTCTGTAAAGTCTTGTGGGAAGTAGCTTTTGCAGTTTAGCACATGACGTGTGGGGATGTTTGAGGTTCCTCTTGAACCAGTCTCTTGAGTGGACATTGCTCTCTGATTTTTGCTTTAGAAGAGCCCTTTTGTCTCTTCCTCAGTTCTTCTGTATTCCTCATATTTCCTTGTGTCATCTTTGCCTCTTCCAGGTTGGAAAATCATACGTTGCTTACATTCTGCAGGTGGAATCTGTTACTTATCTCTTCCAATCTTTGTCACTTTTCTAATAATTCTGTGTTTCTTGAGATGGAGAATAGAGGTGAAAACTGTAGCTGCTGTTCAAGATGTAGGAGCACAACGGATTTATATAATGCTGTAGTGTTTTGTGTCTTTTTCTACTGGTTGCTGCCATTCTGTTGCTTTTGAGTTCTGCTAAATATTCAACTGATGTTACAGGGCTTCCGTAATGGCCACAGCTAGTTGAGATCCTGTTACTATGTAAGTATGCACAAAGCAATGCACATGGAGAAACAACACATGAATTTGTGTTGTTTTTCTCATTGATCACACAGTATATAAGGAAGTTCTTCAGTTGCCTTTCATTTTGTTTTATCACAGAGTAGCTTATGTAAGTAAACTTCATCAACTTGCCCTTCGTTGACCCTTTCCTGATAACATAATAATAATTTCAGGAAGCTCAGGTACTAACTCAGCTCTGTGTGGGATTTCTCCTTCTGTTAGAAAAAATGTATTCCTACTCTTTCCTGTCGCTCACCAAGAATCTTCTATCTGCAAGGATTTTTCCCTTTATCACAAGTCATCTTGGTTTCTCAAACTTTCATCTAGGTGGAAAGGTGCATGGGAGAAAATTTTTGTGGTTTTCACATTTAACCTACCGATGACTTTCTCCTCTCCCTCACCCTGTTTTTGTTTGACCTTCAGCTTTCTGAATGATTCTGCCTTCTATGTCCTCACTGATATTGTTCTTTATTTTTTGTGATTTTTTTTCTAAAGTCTTTTGGGGCAGTTTATTGATTTCTGCCACCTTCTGCTGCCCAAACACATATGACATATTCAAATAATTTCTGTGTTGCTTGTTAGTGTTTTACCCTTTTAGCTCCTTCTTCTTCCTTAGGGAGCTTTGTTAGCTATCTGCAGATCCCTTCTTGAAATAAAAGCCATTATATTTTTGTTACCACTGCAAGGATGTTAAATTGACATAAACCACAGTCATGGTTAGAGTAGGCCAGTGGTTAAACAACACTTTCAGCTAGATCTTGCCCAGTGCCTCAGATGAAATTATGAATTGCTTCTTCTTCTTGTGGTTAGTGATTAATTGCCCCATGGAAGTTATTTATGGCATCTAGAAAACTGTTGTTGCCAGGCCTTGAAGTGTGACATTTACCCACTCTGTGTGGAAGTAGTTGAAGTCTCCAGTTACTGTGGTAGTATATTTCTAATACTGCATTTCTCCTAAAAGCTTGTCAGACCAAGCATGTAGCCCTACAGGCTTACTATCCAGCCTTTACATCAAAGTATGTGTTATCCCTATGGAAAATACTCCTAGGGAAAAAAAAAAAAAACTTAAGAATTCCCAGTGAAGATTACCTATGCTCAGATTGTGGAAGTCAAACAGCAAAGATAAGCGTCGTGGTTGCCATGATCCTGGGCAGCCTGGGTCCTGCTGGACAGAGCAGGGCAGAAAGGAGCCCTGTGAGCTTGCTTTTGTAATATGTATCAGGAACTGTCTTGCACCCAGCATTTTAGCAAATGATTGAAAATATAAATAGATGCTTTTTAATAGGAGTGTGTACTGACTTAAATGAACGAAGGTTGGGGGAAATTTGCATACTCTAGTAGTTTTGTAATAGATACTCTGTACCAAAAACTGTTTCATTTTCCATCTAAAAAGTTTCTGTCTGTTGAATCACATTACCCTTGTCTGTCTAGCATGGTGATTTAGGATCAGGTGTTTTCTCCCTGCATCGATGCTTAGCCTGTGATCAAGGCACTCGGTTTGTCACCCACTTGTGTGTGTGTCATTCGATGGGAGTGGAATAGTCAACCCGTGCCCAGTGTCTGTTTTGTGGCATATCTGCCGCTATCCTCCACCTCCCCTGTGAATCTGAAGAAACGCTGCTTGTTTCATGTGTGCACAGCCCTACACAAGCCCTCTGGAGAAAGGATTTAGCCGTTGTCAGCTTATGCAATTGTTCTGATCTAACTGAACAGTCTATGTGAATTGGGAGTGTGGTTCGGTGTGGAGCAGCCTACTGCCGAATGTTGCCAGCTCTGCTGCGCAGGAAGAAGCGGGTGGGAGCGCATTTGGTCTCCTGACAGAATGAGGCCCTGGCATTTACAAGCTGAGATGTCATGTTTGTGAGGAAAGCAGCTTTCTCCAGACTGCTAATCATCCCACTGGGGCACTGCCACGGAGGCTTGAGTCAGAAGCTGCGCCTGTGGGGGTGTGATTTGAAATCTGCAGATGCTGTGTCTGTCCTGGATGACTGCAGGATGCCGTATAGTCCTAGTGGTGCCAGAACTGTGTTTGATCAGGCTTTGGTTGCTCTCTGTCTTGAGGTAAAGGGCTGTGGAATAATGAAAAACATATAGGCGCTGTGGGATAATGCTGGGCAGTAAATCACTAATCTGGTAGCACCACAATTTTACATGTGCTCACTAATAGCAGAAAGGTTAGATGTTGTATGATGAATAAAGTAGCTCTTCTCTTCTGTGTTATTCTTCCAATTTTGGAAGATTTGATCCAATTACTGTCTGTTTGCAAAAGCTTTAGCTGTGGATCTCGGACATGTTATAATACTGTGTATCTTGGAGTGAGGTGCAGCATAACAGATATGTGGAAGAGGACTGAAAAAGGAGGTAGTGTTAAAGCAGCAGCTTCTCCTGTTCTTCTGCGTCTCAGGGCAAACACTGTCGCGTTTTCCTCTCGGGATACTGAACTGCTCTGAAAACACACAAGCCTATCTCAAGCGCTTACTGTAACGGGAGGGGCCTTGTTTTCCTTCCAGCAGCAATGGTGATCTTTCAGCAATCCCTATGAACTGATAGTCTTATTTGAGGTCCCAGTGTTTCGAGCAAGCAACAGGAAAGTTTTGGTGGGTAGTATTCGTGAGAGCTCATGGTCTCTTAGTGTAGGTGTCTTGGTATAGTACACAGAGATAACCTGCCAAAACACATGTCTCTGAAAGCATAGGAGATGCTCTCTGGTGTGAAGGTCCCCTCAGAAGGGGCTGCCCTCAGTTATCTTAGCTTGGAAGAAGAGGGTGCTGAGAAACACCATAGTTGTATTTAGTCTTACACTAAACTTAGTTCTCTGCACACCCTTACAACCCGCACCGTCCTTCCCCTGCTCATTAGTGTCTTTTTCTCCCAATGTATGCAGTTTATTGCATAGAAAAAATAGAAGAAACTGCAGGAGGCTTCATTTGAATCTCTTTAATCTTTGCAACCGTGCTGCCTCCTTTAAAGTGTCCCTTCTTCTCCGCTCACAGTGTGTGGGTGCCTGGGCTCGCGGCTCGCACTCGGCCCAGATGGAAGCAGCGGCAGGGACGTGCGGAGCCGGGCAGAGCCTCCCTCCTCGCTGGGCTGGCCGTGGTGAGCGGGGAAGCTAGGTCACTACGGAGCACACGTGAGGAAGGGCTCAGCAAGGCCAGGCGGCGTGTCGCTCCTCCTCTCTACACGTGCCTTCCTGGGGGAAGGGGAAGGCACATGGCGCCTGCTGGGGCGCTCGCCTGCGCTCAGCCCGGCCCCTTGCATAAGCTGTTGACTAGTGGGTGGGGAACGCCACTCTAGTGCAGCTCGTGTGTGAGCTGTGAGCTTGGCGGCCTCGGCTTTATGTAATGCTGGCGATCCCCGTGCTGTCTGCACTGCTGTTAACTCCTTCCCCTCCTCGCAGAAGCGCAAGTTAAAAATATCATGGGGAAACCTGCCTCAGTCCGGAGGTTTCTCTGAGGCTTCCCTCCTCAGTGTCCCAAGGAAGATAAGGCTGCATGGCCCAGCAGGTTGTGGATACTTAGTGATGTGGAGCAGAGGAGAACTGTGACCATCATGCTGCTGCCATGACCTGATGGGTCTGCTCTGCTCATGACCTTAAAGGGCTGGGGAGGAAGGGGGATTTCTCTAAGCATAAGGAGGGAGAGGAATGACGCAGACTGGGATTTGTCTCATCTGAGATTGGTGGAGGAGGGGACAGTAACAGTGAGACCTGTTGTGTTGGGAGGGGAGGAAGTAAGGACAGACACAGGCTGGGATATCTCCAGGGTGGGGAGGAGCAGGTGCAGGTCTGGGATTTGGCATTGTGGGGAAACAGAGCAACCAGATTGAGGGTTCCTACGGGGGTTGATGTGAAGAGCTCTGGAAGAGACATGATGTGAAGCCTGATTCAGCTGCTGTTTTGTTGTATTTTTCATGGAGATGGATTAATATGTTTATTAGTTTATTAGTATGCTTTGTTTTTCTTTTTTTCCTTTTTTTTTTTTTTTTAATTCTTTTTAAGGGACTTATCAGGAGGAGCCCAGATCTGTACAGGATTTCTGTATTGGAAGTGAAAGGCTATTGGGAGCTGTATGCAGTTTAACTGTTATTCCCTTGTCTCTTCTGTGGGAGCAAGGCTGTGTTGTAAATGTCATCTCATTTATTTTGTCTTCAGAATAATTGAACTGAATGGCCACAAACCACCCCTCACCTACAAGCGCTTCCAGGCTATCATTAGCCGTATGGAGCTCCCCAAGAAGCCCGTGAGCAGCATAGTAAGCCAGCAGATGGAAATATGTAAAGTGGACATACAGGAGAACCATGACGATGTGTATGGAGTCCCATCCCTGGAGGAGCTGGGTATGTGTTAGAGTGAAGGCAAGGGTTAACTCCAGCAGAAACGGGCTCCGCTAAAACGTGTTTCTGATGGCTGGCATGCACCCAGGACAGCTCCAGTGTTCTCATCTGACCCGAGTTGCCCCTAGCTGTGGAAGCAGCATATGATTGTTAGAGACTGCTGGAGTCTGTGAAAACAGACTGCTTCCCCTAGCACTACAGTCATACTGAGGGCAGCATTCCTGTTAGCATTGCTCTCAAGTGGTCTGCATCCGTCCTAGTGCCCTCCCTGCTACTAAGAACATGTAACCACTGCTATCAGTGTCTGGTGTCCACACCAGCTGCCTGCTCCTTGTTACAGTCCAGAGACTGTAACAGGTTTCGTAATAGACCTAAGAGGTGAGCTAACCATGTGCCAGGCTCAGATCACTTCACTCTCTTGTTTCCAACCAGCACCAAATTGGGAGCTTAATGAGACCAAAGATACTACTGAAACTACTTTCATCCATCCTGCTAGCCCTTTAGGTTCTTGGGAACTCTGGGTTTGCTAGATCCTTCCTAGATGCTTTTTGTTTATTTTTTTTCCGATGGAGAAGGAGGATGAAGGGAGTAGTACAGTGAGGCCTGTATCAAGGATATGAATTTAAAGGCAAGGAATTTAAGGGTTAATGCAGAATACTACCTGCATGCCTGTGATACTGGAGGCTTGGTACCAGTTTCTTGAGAGTATCACCCCAGTACCTTGAGGCACAATTTAATCAGTCATGGAGAAAGAGATCTTCACAAGAGGGAGGGCTGCAGTCCCTGGCAGATCATTTTTCCCTAATGTCTGACCTAGTACGTGCAGCCTTACAGCGCTCTGCTTGCCGCCAGGGGAGGCCCTGCTAGGAGCCTAGAGCAGTGCATTGGTTCTGAAAGCTAGTGAAATGTAGCTCTTCGGCACTATTCCAGCACCTTGTGTCAGAAGAACAGGAGCCCTTACCAGACTTTTTAGTGAGCTGCTGGTATTTTGTAGCTGGGTATTTTGTAAGTCAAACCTGTGGGGCAGATGTTCCCGTTGCCAACCTTTCTGGCCCTCGGAGCAGAGTCCTGTGGGTAACACTAATTCACAAGGGTGCCAGTGTGTGAGCAGCGGGGTAAAAAGTCCCCAAAACGCAGCAGTCCCCTGAAGGACTTCTGCAGGGACAGGCTCTTGTTCTGTAGTGATGTAAACAGGTTTTCCCCATACTCCAGATGCCTGCAGTAGGAGGACTAGAGCAGCTATTCTGCCATGTTAGGCAGCTCAAATAAATGCTATGGTATTCAGCATGTTTTGCTGTTATTCATGCTTCAATTTCATTTGTTTCTTTTGTCTAGAATTGTCTTCAAATCATACCAAATTCTTTTCCTCAGGTTTCCCCACAGATGGCCTTGCCCCTGCAGTTTGGCAAGGAGGGGAGACAGAAGCCTTGGCACGGCTGGATAAACATTTGGAAAGAAAGGTAATCAGTGATTTAAGTGGTTGTTTCTTCAGGCAGTAGCCTAAATTAAAGATGTTTAGCGTTGTCCGTCATCCTCTTTTCTTGCCTTTTTCTAGCAGTAAAGCTTTCCCCTGCAGGAGGGGACTCTGATACTAATGCAGTACACTTGATCTTGGGTTGTAGGTAGAGCCAGGAGCTCCCCTCTGGGTTACATGAAACCCAGAGAAATAGAGCTGTGTATTAATTATGTTGTTTGAGAAGCACCTGGGACTCTCTTTTTTTCTATCACTCCATTTCATTTAGAGGAATGCAGACTTGGAGAATCTCCTATAAAGTTGCTTGGTCCGTGCCTCACATTGCATACCATCTTTTCTCGCCTGTGTGAGGTATTAGCAGGGGTATGCGCTCATAAAATAATTCCTTCCTACTGCACGTCTGTCTTGGCCTGTTTCACTAATTGATATTCCTTTAGTCTCTAGCTGAAATAACAGATCCCTTCTGTGGTCTTTGCCATCATAGTGTGCGTAAGGCAAAAAATATTAGAGTAATGAAATGTGTTCTTTGTGGAGAAGTATGGCTTATTTTTTAACTGTTTGTGTCTTTTTAATACCAGAGAGCTTGGTGATTGGTGTATAATTCAAAATATAAATTCTAGTATTGGAGAAGGAGCAAACCTTCAACATCAACTGCACATCAAGGAGCTCTCAACTTCCTTAGATTATCTCATTCCACATACTAAACAAGATAGGCAGGACTGGACGTAAACAATTGCATTATGATGTGTCCCTAAAATATCTCAGGGTTATTCACCAAGGTATGCAATGCAAATTTAGCCCTTTTCTGGGCCAAAATGACTAACTAGCTTGAATCTTGGTGGAGCAAGTGTTTTGTGTTCCTTGAATTAGCATGTGGGGGCTGGAATTGCCCGCTACGTATCTCTCGAAGCAGTGATTGGAAGTGAATAGAAGAGACCTGAGGGACCTCACCACCTTCAAAGAGGCCTGTTCATTGCAGTGTCTGAAAGGTTTGGTTTTCTTTGCCTTGTTTCTCCTGATCCTGTCTAGGCATGGGTTGCAAATTACGAAAGACCAAGGATGAATGCCAATTCTTTGCTGGCCAGCCCCACAGGCCTGAGTCCCTACCTGCGTTTCGGCTGCTTGTCCTGCCGTTTATTTTATTATCGTCTCTGGGAGCTGTATAAGAAGGTAAGACAAAAGGAAATCCAGAAGCGTTATCTGGAGAGCAGGCTGGGTTTGAGTATGGCAGGATTTTATCTCTTAAGGAGTGTGCCAGAACAACTGCAGGAGTTGCTGTTGCCTACTTTGTGTCTGACCCTTGAGCAAAGCTTATTTCTGCTACAGAAGAGGTTCTTGGGTGACAGAAAGTGGTATTCCTATGTGTAGTTGAGCAGACTGTCTCATACCTGCTGATCTTGTTCTTCAGCCTGGACTCCTGGATCATCAACTGTGTGGGGCTTTTTACTGTTAGTTGCTGTTGGTGGTTCAGGTCACTTTTGTTATACTGAATAAGCTAAAACTCATGAGCTAACATTACAAGCTGGGGTTTCTGGTGAAGTATGAACTGAAAGTGAACTCCACTCTGGCAGCTGCCAGTAAATGACTTGGTGGGAATCGCGTCTACGAATGTATGGATGGCTTACAGCTCCTCCTGGTGAAGCCATTGTCCCCTCTATGTGACTCCTCGTGTTGCCGTTCTGCAGGTGAAGCGCAACAGCACGCCACCCCTCTCCCTGTATGGACAGCTCCTCTGGCGGGAATTCTTTTACACAGCAGCCACCAACAACCCTAAGTTTGATCGCATGGAAGGGAACCCCATCTGCATCCAGATCCCCTGGGACAGGAACCCTGAAGCCTTGGCAAAGTGGGCAGAGGGCAAGACAGGCTTCCCTTGGATTGACGCAATCATGACCCAACTGAGGCAGGAAGGATGGATCCACCATCTGGCCAGGCATGCCGTGGCCTGCTTCCTAACCAGGGGCGACCTCTGGATCAGCTGGGAGTCAGGAGTCAGGGTGAGTCTTTCATTTCCAGAGGTTTGCAGGCGGCCGTAAGGAAAACAAAGTCTCCCTGGCACTCCCTGCAAGGATGGGAATACAGGTATGGCTTTCATTTGACAAGCATAAGTTGCGTGGAAGAAGATTTGGTAGTGGGTTCTCAGTCTGCCAGCAGCTTGACTTCTTGCTGCCCTCTGCCAAGAGGGTTCTGAAAGTAAAGAGAGTTTCCAGTAACCTCTAAGTTAAAATCAGTGGGATCCGCTAGTAAATACGGGCTGGGGTTGGGGGATATTTTTGTGTGTGTGTGTGTGTGTGTGTGTGCACACGTGTGTATAGAAGTGCTCTCAGTCCATCCATTTTCTTTGCAAGTTCCATGGCTCTTTATAACTGGATCTTTCTCCTCACTGTGTAATCCATCACCATGCCGGTCAGGAAAGGCTCCATGACTGAAATCTGAGTCTAGAGTCTCTCACGGAAAGAGGTAAAAGATCCACCTTTTGGGATGTTTCAAGGGTCAGACAGCTCAAAACTACCGAGTATACCTAAGACCTATACCAAAAGGAGAAAAAAAAAAAAAAAAAGTAGAGACATCTTACAAATCTGGAAGTATATTTTAGGATTGGATGTTGAAAGCACAATTTCCATGCATGTATGTGAGTATACTGCTGAAACCTGGGTGCTTACCAAGATACGGGCGCTAGGCTCTGGGATCCTTGGAGATGCTTTTCCTTCTTTTTTCAGCGTTGTTCTTTTATGCGGCATCTTTCAGCTTTCCGGGGTCAATGCTTTGCACTTCATAGGTCTCCCAGGTTAGGATCAATACTCAAGGATTGCTGTAACACTAAGCGGTAGTTTAGTCTTTAGCTGCATGAGACATTAACCAGGATTTTATCAGTGTGAGCAGACAGGGCCTCCCTATGCGAAAATGTCAGGAAGTGGGATCTATTGACCAGCTTCAGCCAGCAGGTCACCTCTTTGTTGCTCTTTGCTTCCTCGCTGCCCTGAGACAGCTCGGCACCTGCCATCTGAAATAGCTTCTTGGTTCCTCTTCCTGCACAGAGGAACTCGTGGCTGCTCTCACTGTCTTTTCTTCCAATTACTGCAGGTATTTGATGAGTTGTTGCTGGATGCGGATTTCAGCGTGAATGCAGGCAGCTGGATGTGGCTTTCGTGCAGTGCGTTCTTCCAACAGTTCTTCCACTGTTACTGCCCTGTGGGCTTTGGACGACGCACAGACCCCAGTGGTGACTACGTTAAGTAAGTAACATGACTGGAGCTTCCTTCTGGCTTGATTTCCAAGCTGAAGTTGTCAGTAGCTGGTAGGTGCATGGCACTTCTGTGCATTGTGAACCCTGCTCTTTAAGTGATGTTGTGCATCGTTTTACCTGTGCCGTAGGCGGTATCTGCCCAAGTTAAAGGGCTTCCCTTCACGGTATATCTACGAACCCTGGAATGCTCCGGAGTCTGTGCAGAAGGCAGCCAAGTGCATCATTGGGGTGGACTACCCCAAGCCGATGGTGAACCATGCAGAGACCAGCCGGCTGAACATTGAACGCATGAAGCAGATCTACCAGCAGCTGTCACGCTACAGAGGACTGTGTAAGTACTAAGGTCTGTGTGAGACTGCTTTCACCAAGAGACAGGATGCTGGGAGTAGGGTCATGATGTGAAACACACAGCACCTGTGTCCCTGGCCAGTCCTTACAAGAGGAAGGAGTCTGTGTTCAAAGCTATTCTCAGTCTGTGTTTCCGAGGAAAGCCTCAACTGGGTCTTTAGACAGATCAGAGCAGGATTTGATTAGTCTTTTATGGTAAAAAGGTAAAAGTCCTGTTTAGTCCCTGTGCTACCACTGGTCCATTCTTCACTTTGGAAAAAAACTAGACAGGGCATCCTAAATGAACGTGCTGCTAGATCATGGTGCCTGTGGCCAGCACTAGCTGAGCAGAGCTCTGAACTCATCAATATCCCCCGTGAGCCAGATATCTGTATGGATTGTATACTGATAGTGTTGACCATCATTAGATATTTCATCGGGAAGGGCTCTTGTTCCGTCTCCCTAATCCTACCATGTTTCTTGTTTCTCAACTGTGATTTTCCTGGTTCCTTACCTAGGCTTACTGGCATCGGTCCCTTGTGTGGAAGATCTCAGCAGCCAAGTTGCAGACTCAGCTTTAGGGCAGAGCAGCAGTGCAAGTACAGGTGAGTTGGAGCTACTTGTCTGCTCCTGAGATAGTTTCACGGGGACTTAAAGGCTGGGGGTAGGAGAGTAAAATTCTCTTTTAATGAGAAAAGGGTGTGTAGTTAGGAAAACAGATCATATTCACCTTACTCTAGGCTTTCTTCAGAACTTTGCAGTGAGCCTTCATTCCTAAAAGAACTGCAGGGGAGGAACTCACTAAAATTCCAGAGCACTGGCACAGGCTGCCCAGAGAGGTTGTGGAGTCTCCTTCTCTGGAGATCTTCAAGACCCACTTGGATGCA
>JAWLRI010000563.1:5328891-5388850 GCA_034781795.1 Crypturellus tataupa
GTGTGCAGGGGGGTTGGACTAGATGACCTCTAGAGGTCCCTTCCAACCTTAGGCATTCTATGATTCTATGAAAATGAATATTTAGTTACCAGTTTGGGATCCTGTGCAACCATTTAATGGAAAAGTGCTGGTCATTGTAGGGCTACTTGTATATAATTAGGCTGATATAATTAGGCTGTTCCCCAGCAAAGGAGAACACCTTTGTTTTTTTTCTGGAAGTCTTGGTTAGCCTGCTTTGAATGAAATTTCTGAGAAGTGAACCTTCAAGGAGGCTGTGACAACATTTCCTTGTTTATACAGTGCAATTCTCCTGCCTCAGTTCTGTGGCACTTGGCTTGTACCTGTGATCAAGGCTGGAGGAAATGTTGCAATGACTTTTCTTCCTATACAGTGATGAGAGTACCACAGTCTGACCAGGCTTCTCCAAAGCGCAAGCATGAGGGAGCAGAAGAGCTGTGCACTGAAGAACTGTACAAACGAGCCAAAGTAGGAGGTCTCCCTGCTCCAGAGATCCCCAGCAAGAGCTTGTGACTGTGAGTAGTCCCTGCCATGGTCCAGCTCAAACCATCTTGTTTTGACCGTTTATCAAAAACCTGTTATCAATCTTAATTTGTTCCCTGAATTTTAAGGGATAATATTGATGTACTTGAGGGCATGGATACTGACTATAGTTTCATAGCTCCGTAATTTGTCAGTGACTGCCTTCTGGTTGTTCTGCATTTACTTGATAAACTGTTTAACCCATAGTACAGCAGAGTACTTTATTACTAGAGCAATTATAGAGCAGAGTTAGTTATTCTTGGATTTGTTCCTGAAAGGCTTATTCCTGTTCTACAGAATGGGGTTGGAGCCAGGTTTGCCCAGGTGGTGAGAGTACAGGGTAGAGGAGAGGGCTGGCAGGTGGGTGCTGTTCCTAATCATCTGCCTGAAATGTTCCAGATAGCAGCAGGGAAGGAGCTGGCCATGTGCTTTGACAGTTCCCTTTTCACTGTGATGGGGGAATCAAGGCAAACTCTTCTCCTTTTTCCTGCAGCCAGCGTCAGGCAGCTCACAGATGAAGAGCAAGTGCTGAAGAGATGACAAGAATTGAAGTTGGAACTGTTGCCGTGGAGGGAACGGAACTTGAGAGCTGCAACAGAAAACCTGGGGTGTCTCCTGTAAATGTGTAATACCAATAGCCGCCACAAAAGGGCACCAAATCGCTTGTGCTTAGGGATATTTGGCTTTCTGGCCTGCCAAATATATTTCTTCTCAGCCAAGCTCAGCCAGCCCAATGTAAAGGGGGCAAGAGCTTTCTACCAACTTGTTCACCTCCGGGTGTATCTTTCTGACAGTGGATCAGTGTATATGACTTTTGTGCATTGATAGGGAGCTGCATCTCAGAAGTAATGAATGCCCATTCTCAGTGCTGGTACCAGGCAGTGAGGTGGGCCAAGGTTATAGTAGAAGCTGAGGAGGAAGCTGCTAGAATATCAAGAATAGTGTCCATCTAAAAGAGAACAGGAAAATCTCGATGTTTGTTAAGTTAGACTGGCAGGGATATAAATGGTCTCTGAATACATCAACATCATACATGTGTAGGATGGAAAATAAATGAAGGGCAATTGCAGTAAATGAACAAATTGATATAAATGCTTTTTGCAATGGAAAAGCACTTAAAACTGCAGTAGTGAGATTCTTTTGCAGAGAAGTTGAGCCATATGGTTAAAGCAGTCTCCAAGAAACTTGCTGCTCTAGTTAGCAAAAGGAGCTACTCTTGGTGGAGGAAACAGTCCTGGGATCTGGCATCTAGTGCATTTCTGTCTCTGAGCAATAGCCCTTTCAAAGGAAGCTGTCAGTGACTGGTGTGTAGCCTGTGGAGTGCCTAGTGCTGGTGGAGTGTGGGTTACACAGCAGCTTCTCGAAGCGAGTCTTCCTTGGGCTCTGTCCATCGTCTGCTCTGTGTGCATGTTTGCTCCCTCCTGTATTAGCATCTGTGTGTTGAGTTTGTATACAGTATAGTCCCAAAATCTCATATCCTGTGCAGCACACTTTCCTGTTCACACTCACACTGGTGCTTTATAATTTAGCAGAACTGCTGTGTGGCTTTTAATCATATATTCCTTGGCCTTGCCCTGCTACAACATGTCATTTCAGCACAGTGCAGTGATTCTCCTCGCCTTCCCACCTGCAAGGGCAAGGGAGAGCAGTCCTGTAGAAGAGCCTTTGTTTCAGCATTATTTCCAGTAGACAATCCCACGCAATAGGCTGCTGTTGGCACTGTTTCCATTTCTTGTGCAAAACTCTTCATCCCCACCTGGAGCAGGTAGTGTAGGGGTATGTGTAAGCTTTATCAGCTAATGATTTTGGGATCATGGGATAGTCAGTTCCCAGTTTGGAGCCTATCTTTGAACCCAGAACACTGGGGTTGCAAAGAGAAAACTGACTCAAATATACAAGAAGCTTATAAAGGAATGGAGGAAGTGGAGTAGTTGAATTTTGTCCAAGAGTTAATTTATTAAATAGGCGAATAACCTTTTCTTCCCACTAGTCTCCCTGGAGCATTCACCACAGATAACCTTTCCTAAGGAAATCCAGTGGCCAGAGTGTCTGAGTAAACAGGAGTCGCTTCCTGACTTCTTTTTTCTATTATGCATAGAGTCTCCCTGGAGACTCAGTAATCAGCATTGCTTGGGTTTTCTCTACTGTCTGAATCCAGACCTTACTCCCACTGTCTGAGGGCAGGAAGGGTATAAGGGAAAGGAGAGACCCCCTGTCTTCTGCTGCAGCAGGAAGACATGCAACTTCAGATTACAGAAACTCGACTTCTGTCATTTGGAAAGTTTCATGTTTAGACAATGGTCTGTAAATATGATGGTAGTATTTTTTATAAATGTCTTAAACCCTTTCTGCTGTGGTTCAAATTATTTTATTTGGCAAGTGGTGTATTAGGACTGGTTCTGTGGGAGTAAAGGGTCAAGGGGAAAGGAGGCAAGATCTCCCCGAGTGATCTTCTGAGAGGCCTTTTGAATAAGGGGGGATCCCATCTGCAAGTTTTCTCTCATCTCCTGTGGTGTGTATGGTGGTGGCTGCAACAGCAACACTTCAGGTAATAAAACTAAAAAGGGCACAGAGAAACACACAAAAGAATAATTAAGATGTGGAATAATTTCGACACAGGAACTTACTAAATAGATTGGAATTTATCCATTCTGTTATCTCTCCCCATTTGAAATGATAAGAATGTGGGACAGAGTGACAAAGAAGAGGAATAGGGAATGATTATTCACTCTTTTTCCATATTGTGTAGGTTTGGGGTGTTTAATGAAACTACCAGATAGCCAGCTCAGATGAGGATAGCATATCTGCAGCTTCCCCTACATTGACTTTATTTTTATCAGCCTCTTAGTATATTGTGGGTGCGGACAGTTTTTCTGGATTCAAAAGGCTTGACAAGTTCATGGGGAGAGAAAAAAACTTAATAATAACTTAGCAAAAGAACCATCTTTGTTTCAGGAAAGAACAGAGGGTTGCTGGAAGCTGAGATACACAAACGATGCATCATCGAATGCATGCACCTCAGAGGGTTATGATGTTTCCTGAAATAACAGCTATTTGCTGTGTCTGAGGGATACAGAGCTGGAAGTTGGATACAGACATCCCCAAAGAGTGCAGAGGATGAAACTTCCTGCATGGGAAGCAGCTTTCTTTTGAAAAGAGCTTTTACTCTTTTCTGAGAGTAGTGGCTTTTAGGACTCCCTTGCAGAAGATGTTCCATGGACTGGTATGGAGACCCATTTTCACTGAGAGGGGTCAGCACTGGTGTAGAGAAATGTGATGGAGCTGTGAACATTGATATAAAAATGGCACTTCTGTTTTCTCTTGCAACTCTTCGCCTAAGCCGTGAACTGATACTAAATCCACCATGTCAAGCAGCCTAGAAGCTAGCTAGGACACAGTTGAAGCCATCTTTTGCTTTTGTATTTCCTCAGTGCTCCTTTGTAGACCTGGTTACTGAAACTTTTTATCTTTTGGAGTGTGATATGAGGTAGAGTATTTTCTATGTAACCAGCAAGCCTTTAGCAAACAAACTGAAATGCAAGTGGCTGCACAATTCATCTTTCACGAAGTGCTATATTCTTAGCCCTTAGTCATGTTCGGCATGTACCAGCTACCCAAATATTAAACAATCCAGACAATAACAAGATGCAATTCTAAAACATTTTTGCATCTATAAGCATTTAAAATGCAGCGGGTAGTTGGTTGGGAGTGTTTGAGAGTGGAAGACTTTTTAAAGACACAGACTAGGTTGTTTCAGAGAGACACTGGTGATAAAAGGACAAGACTTGTCTGCAAGGTGTTCGATGCATACAGAGCACTCGATAACCGAGTGAGGCCGTAGTCAGGCTGGATGCTCCTACTGAATGGTTCTCCACTGTCTTCTGCAAGGGCCTTGTGTGCTTGAGGAAATACTATTTTAGTGCCTGAAGGGACTGTAAGTGACAAAACTCTGCAACCTGTCGCTTGGAAGACCAAGAGTCAATACAACAAACTCATTAGTTTTATGGTGACTCCGTGGATAGCCATGTAACCTGGAGCTGCAGAGATCAGATCAGAGGCTGCGGCTTGGACCTTTGCTAGAGGGTTGGTGCTTGTGCGCTTCAAGTGCTGGTGGGTACAGGAGCTCTCTTCCCTCGTATGTTCTGCACAAAGACAAGCCTAGGAGCCTCCACACACAGCACATTCCCTGCTGGGGCGGAGGAGACATCCGGAGCACTGAAAAGGACGGCTACAGGAGAGTCGGCTGCTCATGCGGTACAGTAACTGCTCTGAGGGAAGAAGGGAATACCCTGTGTTAGGCCGGATGGTTTAACTGTCGGAGAGAAACAGACAAGCCTCTTTCAGCACACAAATGTTTCCTGGGCTAAGAACAAGCGTTCTGAAGGGAGCCTGGTGGGTAAACAGACAACCCGAAAGAAAAGATAACAGATTCTTTGTGGGCAACTAGAGTCTCTGCTTTGCAGGACGTGCACACACGTGTTTCTGGGAACCTGGAGTGGCTATGCAGGGTCTATGAATAATATGGATAACTATAACGCCTATTTCTATCAAGTCTCCAGTTTTCAGTAGACATCCTGGACAAAGCATATGCCTCAGGTGAGCTCACTGCACATTGCAGGTGCATCAGATGGTTTTACTTAGTATCCAATGTCAGCTTGACCTAACAAACTTCCCCAGGGGACAGTTCTTTGGGGTTTGGTTTAGGTTTTTATTTTACTCTGATTACAGTGAACCTGCCTGGCAGGAATAGCTCATTCTCGTACTCCCACACCTTGGCCAGTAGCTGGGTCTTGTCCTTTAAGAGGGAGAGGTGTCAAAGCTCCCCCTGTCCCTTAATGGAAGACAATGAGTCTCTGAGGTCCTGGCAAGGACAAGCCACCTTGATCCTGCATCCAGGCTGCGAAGGGACCGGCAGCAGCCCTCGGAGGCCGCCCCAAGGGTGCCTGTGGAGCTGCTGGTTGCATGCTGCCCGCCTCAGTGCTGGCCCGGCAATAACAGATCTTGAGTCTGGCAGAGGATCAAGACTCCCAAGCGAGAGCAGGGCTCTGTGCCTCGGAGGGCTCTGCTTGCTCTTCTCTGGAAGAGCAGCTGAGATCCTGGGTCTTTGCCAAGAAATTAATACTGTTGTCTCAAAGACAGTTAGCTCTGTGGCTTGAGAAACAGTGATGGGACCTGCTGTGTCTTTAAAATTTGCAGTGCTGAGGCAGCACTGCCCACCCCACAAGGACTGTCATGGCCATGTGCGTATGGTAACTAGGAGAGCGGATATGAAGGGAATATTAAAAGTTCATTTATCTATAATAGCAGCTTTGGGGTTTAAAATACTGTTGTCCAGTTCCATATGCAGAACAGCATGCACCATTTTATGACATAGCCTGCGAAGTGTGGGAAGGAGAGACACACGAAAGAAACCCGCTGCTCAGGTGGTGAAGAAACGAAGCAGGGGATAACAGCCTGCCAAGGTAGGACAGGTCTGGCTGCCTTGGGGAGAGCTGGAGCTGGGCAGGGCCTCCTGCTGAGTACAAGAGTAGGTCTGCGTATGGGGGAAGAGAAGTGTGAAAACTGCCTTTATGTTCCCCTCACGACCCACCCAGGCTTCGGGAGGATGGGGGAACAGGAGACAGGCTTTGCCGTGGGGCGGGCTGGGGCTGCCAGACCTGCCGTCCACCGCGCAGGAGGTGCAAACCGGAGGCAAAGGTGGGAAACTCATCCGGACTTTGGTGCTCTGCTGCTCACCTGGTCTGCAGGTGCGCAGGGGAGGAGAGGAGAGGGCCCTAGTCTGAGGGGAGGGCCGGCCCCGGCACTGCGGCCCTGGTTTGTGCCTGCTTGAGGTGCTGCCTACCCCGGAAGGTCTCGGGGATGGATGTTGGTGACGGGACCGCCCGGGCCCTTGGCAGGGGCCCGTGTGCCCGGCCGACCGCGGGGCGATGGGCTGCGGGTGCCGCTCCAGCTGCGCGCACATCTGGGCCAGGGCCAGGGCACACCTGTCCGGGGGGCGGGGCGTCCAGCTGCGCCCACATCTGCCCCGCGGGCAGCGCCGGGCTGGCCCCCAGCTGCTGCACATCTGTCCTGCCGCTGCCGCGGGGCCGGGGCCCCCTGCGACCCCGCCGTGGGCAGGGGCCTCCCTCCCCGCCAGCAGCCCCCTCCCCTCCTCCCTCCCCTCCTCTCCTCCCCTCTTCCCTCCCTCCTTCCCCGCTCCCTCCCTGCCTCCGCCTGCATGGAGACAGCCACGGAATGGCGGAGCGAGAGAAAGGAGCCGCATCCCCGCCCGCCTCCTCCCCTTTCCTGGGGCTGCACCTCGCCTCGCCCCCCAATTTCAGGTACCGGCCGCCTCTCTCGGGACCCCCCCACCCCGGGCATGGGCTGCCCCCGCCGCCTGGGTGCCTCTCCCCGTGTCCCCGCTGCACCCCCCTGCATGAGGGGCTGCAGCTCTGCTGCAGGGTCCCCCGTGTGCCCCCACCCATGCACCCCCTCGGGCCCCCCACAGCCTCCTGCTCGGCCCCCCAAAGCCCCCAGCCCCCTACCTGTCCGACCTCCTCTTCACATACCTCTTCCTCATTAAAATGCTTCATCCTCCTCCATCCTCAGGAAAGCCTCTTTCTAGCCCTTTCCAGGAAACCCTGGCTGCTCCCCCTTTCCTTCCCTTCCCATCCCTGTGAAGCAGTAGCCCAAAGCGAGGAGGTGTGTGAGTGCCAGAATTGATCCATTCGGAAATACTGAGCACTCCCATTGATCCGGCATGCGGGGGGGGGGCATCTCTCCACTGAAGCCCAGCAGGGCGCATTGCTAGGGCCCTGGGGACCGTGGCAAGGCCAGGTGTGGAGAGAGACCTGAGGGGCCAGGGCCTTTGGACCTGCTGGTGGCTCCCGAGAGCAGCTCCAGGACTGGGCTGCGCTCGGCGGTAACGGGAGTCTCGGCTGTCAGCCGCGTGGGCAGCGCCGGGCGGTTCTCTGCTTGCTCTCGGAGGGAGGCTCCGGGCTTCTAGGGCCTTTAACATCTCCAACCGTGGCTTTCTATTCGTCCCTGGCACCCAGGGGTGCTGCCGGGGAGCAGCCTGGGAGCTGCTGGAGAGGGGGGTCATGAGGTGAGATCTTGCCTGAGGCCACAGCTGAACTTGTCTCAGTTGGGCCTCAGCCGCTGAGGCTTAGGGACGCACAGGACCCTGGAAGGAAGCAGCTAGATGCAGTCAAGCTGTGGCAGGGTTAGGCATTTTACCTGTGAGGATCTCAGCAGACTTCTGCTGCTGGAAACCATTCGCTGGGTAGCTCTGGGCTTTAGCAGCCTCCTCCTCTTGCAGTGCTGCCTGTTGGAGCTGCTGGGAGCTCTCGCAACATGGCTGGATAAACCCTGCAATTAACGCTGCCTCTGGAAATGTCCACCATGTAGAGGGGGGGCTCAGGCACAGAGCCGGGTGATGGGGCTGAGCAGCTGAGCTCCACCTCATCCCTGCGAGAGTCCTGGGCTTGCCCCGCGCCGCTGTGCTGGGTGCAACGTGTCTCTGGGCACCTGCCCTTTCCCATGGAAACGGCAGCGCCGCAGGAAGGGAGAGCAGCAAGGTGCTGCTCCTCACACCTTGAGAGGAGCCCAGCACACTGGCATCCGTCCCCTGGGAAGGACTGATGCTCTGTCCAGGTAGATGGGAGAGCCATGAGGAGAGCCGGGAAGTCATGGCAGGACGGCAAGGCGTTTCCCAAGGCCCCAAGCACAGCGACAGAGTTTTGAAAGTGGCTGTTGCGTCTCTGAGCCTGCAGCAGGGTTTTGGACACCAGAGGTTATATTGCAGTTGAGAGGTGTGCAAGGAGGATGTCCCTGCTTTGGAAACGTTGTTTGTGATATCCGCTACCTGATGCGGCTTGGGTTGCGTGCAGCTGGCCACCCGGCTTCTGAGAAGGGATGGGACATGAAGCACCTCTGGAGATGACTGCTGTCGGCAACAAAAGGGACAGCATTTTAGCAGAGAGAAATTAAGACGTTCTCATCCATCTTTCACATTATCCTTAGGCCTCCAAAAACTTCTTTGCTGGAGGTTTCACCAACTGGATCCCTTAGTGTCTGTCTGTGGGAGATGGTTCCTCGGCTCCATTCTCGAAACTGGCAGCCATGGGGTCATGGGAGGAAAAAAGCTTTGGGTGATCTTTCATCAGGTATGCCATGGGTATTTGGTGCTCGTTGTGCCTTCCGAGCAGGAGGAAAGGGTATTAACCAGATAAAGGGTACAGATATGGCTAGATATGAGACACAGATATAATAGATATATTAGAGATATAAAATCATACATAACATAGATATAATAAGACTGGCAGGCTCTCGGCACTGGCAGCTCTGCAGTGAGGGCAGCTCTGATGTAGAAAAGCTGCCCCTTGCAGGGATGAGAGACCTTAGGGGTCAATGACGGATCCTCATCTACCTGACAAAAGCAGAGAGCATCCACCTGGAAAGCTTCCAGAGAGGCAAATCCTAGGGGAGACATTTACATGGGTCACAAAAGGGGAGGAAAGCTACCCCTGCCCTGGGAGCCTGGCTGTCTGTAAGAAACCACAGCCATTTCCACGGCCATGGCCAGGGCCTTGCGAGCGAAGGAAGTCTCTGGGGAAGGGAGGCCTCTCCCCAGGTCTTCAGGAAGTGTCTTTTAAGCTGAGGCAAAATCAATCCCAGCATTATAGGCTGTTTTATCTGTCTGCCATATATATCTGGTCTGTCTGAATAGCCTGTTTGGAGGCGAGGAGCTGGGCACTGGAGCTGGGCTACCCTGCCTTCTGTAACAGGATGAGAGTGCTGCCTTGCTCTGAGGGAGGGTGAGGTGGTTTCTCTTTGGTCTAAACAGAAGTGTCTGGCTCCTGTGATGGAGGAGAAAGCCCAGGGCAGCCAAATGCAGAGAAGTACCTCCTTTTGAGCTAACCCCAGTGTGGGACCTGAGCACAGCCCTGCCTCCCAGCAGGGTCAGCATAGGCCCCCGCCAGCTGGGGCTGTTGGAGCCCCGGATCGCTAGTGCCGAGTGGCATTGGCCAAAGCCCAGCTTGCGGCGGGCAGGAAGGCAGAAGCAGCTCTTGGGAAGGTGCAGTATTAACCGCGCCGCGCTCTCCGCAGGCTGAGGGGCAGCGTGGCAGGCAGGATGCGGGCCAGGAGCAGATTGAGGCTGGCACTTGTGGGGCCACCCGTAGGGCAGTGGTCTGCACTGAGCCCCTGCACTGGGCCCCTGTGGCCCTGCGCCGGGATGGGAGGACATCCCAGGGTTGGTGCAACCGCTGGCCGGCACAGGCAGGTGTGAGCGCGGCAGGGAGCTCGGGGCTGCTCCCTGCCTTGTGTGCGTGCCCAATCCCTGGTGCAGGCGCGGAGGGAGCCCCATCTCCCCGGCGTGGGCACGGAGGGAGCCCGGCGTGGCCCCGCACAGGTGCACACGCCAGAAGGTGGCAGGGCCATGGCGAGGGGCGCTTGCTGCCTCCGCGGGTCGGAGCCCCGCGCCCTCCAAGGGGATGCGGTTGCCATGGCGGTTGCGCGGCGCAGCCGGAGGATGTGGGTAGATGCGCTGCTGTGCGCGGGCTCAGACCAGCTCCGTGCAGCGGCTCAGCCCCTTCCCGAGCAAGGGACTCCCCATGTCTCAGCCCCGGCTCCCTCGGCCCTGCGACACCCCGGGCCCATCTCACCCCGGCCCTGCTCCCCTGAAGCCCAGGGCCCTGCTGCAAGGGCCCGCGCTCTCCCCGCACCACGCCGGGGTTGTGACTGCTCCGGCGCCCGCCGGCTGCCTCCCGCAACAGGCTGGTCCCCAGGCGCAGCTCCCGCTCCTCCTCCTGCTCCTCACAGGGCTGCACGGCGCCAGCAAGCTGGCGGGAGCGCGGAGGCACACAGGGAGACCTGGGGCCTCCCGTTCCCGAGCAGCATGGGAGGAGCCTCTGTCGTCTATCCCCTGTCCCCTGGCAGCGCATCGAGCTGGCAGAGACACGTCAGCCCTTGTTTATTAGAAGGGGTTTGTTAATTAAGCATTACGGAGATGAGAACGTCCACACGCTCGCTCCCTCCATTTGCTTGCAGCGAGGGGCCGGCCTCAGCTCGACCTCACACCGCTCTCCAAAGCCTGCCCTGCGAGCTTGGGCACCTCGCTGCTCAGACTTCGTGGGCATCGGTAGAGCCACCGGGAATAGCAGCTATGTCATTTTTATCCCCTTATTTCCAGCATGGCGCTGGAGGCAGTGGGGTAATGGAGAGTCCTCCCTGTATCGCTGAGGTACTTGTGGAGCAGCCATGGGGGAGAAAGGAGCGGGAGTAACGTGGAGAAAGGGACTTCTTTTTTGATTTTCCATTAAGTGAGTAGACTTTGAATAGATCAGATGTCCCCAGGCCATCTGATGTGGAAGATGGAGCCCTGGATATTGTAACTAAAGATCTGAAGGACAATAAGTACAGTACTGCAAGAGATATTTACCAATAGTACAAAAAATGGTGGCGTAATAACCAGAGGCAGACTACAAAGTGGTCCATAGCCCCACTTTAACGCAGCCAGGGGTGAGGAGATGGAGAGGCAAAAAAATGACCCTTCATAGGGCTGGTGCTTAGGGGAAGACCAGGGATAGCCCTGGCTGAGATAGGAGCAGTGTGGATCAGGAGGGAGCACCCAGGGAAGGGGCAGTGCTCCCAGTTGGATTTGCCCCTTGATGAAGTGGGAGCTGTTAGTGCTCCTCGTGCTTCCCTCCTCTTGAGATGCAAATCTGGCTGAGATGCCACACACGCGTGATGGAAGCGGTCCGCACCTTTGGAAGGTGAGATGACGCTTCTCTAACTAGAAGAATGCCACTGTCCCCCGTGGGGAAGGGGCTTGCGAGCGCTTGTCCAGCAGCGCTGCAAGGGCAGGAGAAGGTGGCCGGGTGATGTGGGTGGCAGTGCTGGGGTAACCAGGTTCCCCAGGCCCCAGGGAAGCGGTGGGGAAGCAGGCGCTGGAGCAGCACCAGGAGCCGGGCTGGCTGGCAGGCAGAGGGAGTCAGTGTCCCAGCAGTGCAGGGGCTTGGCAGCAGCTCAGCTCTGGAGGTTATTTCTTTTATTTTTTTTCCTCCTCGAGGACAGCTGATTCCATCTATTTTTAATGAGCTCCCCTAGGTTGCGCAGTGAGCAGATAGAGAGCAGCACCAGCAGCCACAGACTGCGCTGGGGCAGCCGGAGGGGCAGCCAGCACCAGGCCTTGGCCTTCATCTCCCTGGCTCCACCTCGCCTCAAGGGCTGAGGGGTCTTCCTTGGGGAGAGAGCGTATCCCCCAGGGAAGGGGGGTCCTCCTCCATGCAGCTGGTTTTGAAAATGGAGTCAAGCACCGAAGAGGAGAGCTGGCTGGAAGACCAGTGGGAGAAATGGTAGGGAACTGGCTGGGCCTCGGGCAGGGGGGCAGTTGTCCTTGTGGATGTGTGCGTGGGGAAGGGGGGATAGCCCCTCTCCATGGGCTGCATCATGTCCTCTGCGAGCGATGCTCATAGGACAGGAGCAGCCTTGGCACAGAACCAAGCTCAAAGTTTGTGGCTGGGCAAGAGGAGGAAACCCCTGGGGGTGGGTGCTAATGTGGAGCCTTAATGGGAGAGCTGTCACAGTGAGGGAAGAAAAGGGACAACTTGCAAGGAGTCTCTTGAGACCCAGTGCTGGGGCACCTTTCTCCTGCCCCATCCTTTGCGTGCAGGCAGGGCCCATGCAGATACGAGTGCAGCATCTCTCGTGCAGAAAGCGCAGCGCAGGGCGGCTATTCCCTGTCCTGGAGCGGGAGCTGCATCCCACCCAGCCTGCCCCACAGAGTCCCCAGGGGCTTCCGCCGGGCCTCAGCAAAACCGAGTGCCGCGCTGGGCCGCAGCAGCTCCTTGCCCGCACCGAGCACCTCCGCACATGGAGGAAAGGAGCATCAGCGGCTGCTGGTGTCCCAGCCCGGCAGCCCTGTAACAGGAGAAGAAATCGATTTGCACTCTGCAGGCTCCTTGTGAGCCTCTGGGCCAGGGGAGGGGAGGAAACGGGCAGTGGCCGCAGAGGCAGCAGGGTGCAGACGGCCGCTCCAGGACGTCACAGACATTCCCCACTGTCTGCTCCCTGTGGAGCCCTTGCCCCGGGCAGGGAGGGACCCAGGTGCCACCAGCGCTCCCTGCGTGGGGGCCTCTGGAATGGGAAGGGAAGATGCTGCTTTCCCCATCAATGTGCCCTGCTCCTTTCCCAGTGCTGGGTCCAGCACTGCCCTTCCTCGCCGAGCCTCTCCAACCCAGGGGGAAACACAGCAAACGAAACCCACAAAGCGGTGCCTGCTGCACTAAGGCCGTTGGAGACAAAACTCTGGGGGCCGGGTCGGTTGGCAGACACCTTTGAGGCTGGACTCTTTTGTTTACGACCACGGTAATGAATAAGGACGAGGAGCATTGCGGTACGACTAAATAGAAATGTTTTAATGCACGGAAGCCAGGAGCACCTCCCTGTCCCCCTGGGGAGCGGGAGCTGCGAGTGAGCGCGCGGGCAGCCTGGTAGTCAGCGTGTATTGAGCTGCTAAAAGGAAAGCTCTGTAAACTTCTCCAAAAGGTGCAGTAAGTGTGTACCCTAGGGGAGCCTCTCGGGCTCAGCACCGGGGCACATCAAGAAGGGTTTGACCGCACTGGTGGCTGCAGGGACATCTGCAGTGACTTCGGGTGGTAAATTTGGCAGAAAGGGAAATAGGTACCTTCTAACTGCTGGCATGGGCTAGCACCTGGGCTAGGGGAACATCCCTTCTGGAGAGGCCTGCTCAGGGGGTCTGGCCCAGGCACACAGGCTTGTGGCATGTGCAATATTTGTGGCTGCTGATGTGCTCATCCATCGCAGCCCATTCCTTCTTGGGATGGTGACTGCTCCCTTCCCCTCCCTGTCACCCTCGTCCTCCCCCTGCTGGGTGTGTTTGGGCTTGGACAGGGCAGTCTGCCCAGGACAACACCAGGGACTGCCCAGGACGGTGGGAGCTAAGCCCCTGGGATGGGGCCGGCTCTGCCATCTGTCCGTGTCCTCCCCCAGCTCCACACGCACACATCCCAGCTGGCTGCACCCAGGCAGGGCCAGCATGACACCCTGCAGCCCTACTGGGGTGGGCATGGCCTTCTCCCCTCCAGAAAGAGCCCCCTTCCCAGCATGTTTTCCTATGAGGAGCAGAAGAGGCTCTCGCAGCCCCCTCAGAGCTGCTCCCTGCCCGGAAGGCAGCTGGCCGCCGTGCGCCCTCCTGCCCACCCGGTGCGCGTGCTGGGGCTCAGTGCAGCCTGCCCACGAGCTATGCCCCGCGGGTGACCGCGCCGCCTCCGCTCCCGCCAGGCTCACCCACGACATCAGCCTCGAGGAGTTTGAGGATGAGGATCTCTCCGAAATCACCGATGAGTGTGGCATCAGTCTGCACTGCAAGGACAGCCTGGCCTCCCGGGTAAGCACGGCCGACCCGCGGTGCAGAACAGGGGCATGTGGCACGGGCGGCTCTGAGGGTGGCACGGGCCACTGCAGCAGTTACATTGTCACACACAGCCCTGCTCCACCCATGCACATGCCTGGGGGCCTGCAAATGCAGTTGGGCTGGCACAGTGAACAGGGATGGGCTGCCAAACTGTGTGAGCTTGGGGAAACAGCTCCAACCCCTGCAAAGGGCAGATCCAATAAAATGGTGCTGTAAAACTTGGGCAGATGCTACAAGCGAGCCTCCCATCAGCACTGAATATCCTGGGACATGCTGTGGAGAGCTAGAAGGCATCCAGACTGCCACTGGAACTGCCCAAGAAAGTCACAGAGACAGAAAAAAATTGCAATAAGCTGAGAAACGTGCTGGACAATGGCAAAATGCAGAATGCCTAGGCATTTCCAGGGTGCTTCATGTTAATGGGAAGAAAACTTTGGAGAAGCTACTAAAAGGTTTGAGAATCATTTTATCCTTAGGGAAAAAAAATATTTCCTAGCAAAACTGCTATTTGTATAGAGACCCAGAGAGGAGGAAAAACGCAGAGGAATCTGTCACTGATTTAAAATTAGAAAGGGAGTTTGTGGTGTTGGAAATTGCTCATTACAGGCAGGGAGGTGCAAAGGGACCTGCCGCCTGGGATGCTGAGGCATCCTGGCACACTCAGTGATCATCCTCTCTGGAAAATCACACCCAATAACTCATGGCCCAGGTGATCAGGTGCAGCAGGGTTAGGGTAATGGGCCCAGACTGATGGGCTCTATATTTGCTGAAGGCAGGAGGGATAACACTTGTGGAAAAACTAAAGGCAAAAGCAGTGCTGGATGTCAGCAAGAGACGAGCTGCAGCGAGCAGAGAGCATCAGAAAAATCCAGCCTGTAATAGGTGAGGCAGACGGTGGCTGTGGGTGAGCTTGCCTGACACTTCCCATTAGCCGTCCCAGTTCTCAGCTGCAGGTATCGTAACTAGGCTCCAGGTCTCAGACAGATATTTTTTCTTACAGAGTGTCAGCCCTTAGCTGAGATTTGGCAGCGAGAATAACAGCATGGTGGTGGTGGTGGGGAATCTGCAGCTCAAATAGCACAGCAGTTCCCTGGAAGGATGCTAAAGAAAAATACAGAATTTTGCCCACATAAAAGAGCTCCTGCATCTCCGCACTGTGATGCAGAGACCTGCGGTTACTCGGGCACCAGCCATGTGCCTCATGCCTTCCCTGATGACTCTTGTAAGCTGCTTCGCAAAAATGTTTGGGTACATTCAGTGTCTGTTCGGGTTAAAGGCAGAAGTGTGGTTGCCTCCAGGGAAGCGGTGAGCTATTCAAAAACACAGCAAAGAAAGGAGTCTCATGCACAGAAAAATGGCTACTAAAAATATATACAAATGGCTTATATGGGACATAAAATATTGCCTGAGGAGCAGAAGTAAATGCAGTGGCAGCAATGGCACCGAGAGCAGCTTTTCAATCTGAAATGTCAAAGGCAAGAGCCAAAGCACTTTCAGACCCCGTTCCCCTGCAGAGCGAGCTCAGCGTGGCAAGGCCATGGGATTAGAGGTTGCAGAAGAGGGAAGCAGTCAGCCCCAGGAGGGGCTCTTTGGCCTGGGCTGGCCCTGGATACTGCACAGAGACTCAGAAATGAGTGAGAAACCTGGCGCCCGGGTGAAGGAACTCATTATATCACACAGTGACGCAGTCTCTGTGAAGCGGACGCTTGCCTGCGCATGGGACAGGGCGAGCAGGCCGGCTCTGCTGCGCGGGCAGCAGACACGCTCCGAGGATGAGCTGCTGCACTGTGGAGCGGCACGGTGCCACATGGCGCCATGGCCAGAGCAGGGCACCAACAGATGGGGCACGCGCTGGGGGGGCCAGGGAGCACGGGGCCCGCTCGGATGGCACCGGGTCCCCGCGCATGCTGCATTGCCACGTGCGCTCCCTGCTGCCTCACAGGCTTGCGGGTTGGCCTCCATGGAGGGGAAATGCCCCTTGCCCAGGTGTCAGGCTGGCGGACACAGCTCTTTGCTGACGAAATCCCACATGGCAGAAAGGCTTTGCAAGTAGCACTGACTCCAGCGCAAGGACTGTGTGGGTGCTGCGTGGGGCCGGGGAGGGCAGGGGCCCCAGAACTAGCAGCACTGGGCCGGCATGCCAAGAACATGCAGGCGACAGGGAGACAGAATGGGGGCCGTGGATGCAGCCCAGCGGAGATGCTGCAAAGCACGCACAGAGCAAGCCCTGGAGTTTGAGACAGACCTGCAAGCCAACAAGGTTACAGGAGAGCAGAGTGTGATGAGAAACCGGGTAGAGAGGCTGTCATTATCCCCTGCAGGCTGGGAGCAAGCAGCTAATGCGAGCTGCCTGTTCGCCACCCAAGGGAGCCTCCTGTGACATGGGCACGTGCAGTGTTTCCCCCAGCAGCAGGAAGGCAAGTGTTGGGCAGAGTCACCTCAGAGTGACCAAGTGAACCCTAAGAGAGGCTTGGAGAAGGCAGCTGCTGTATGAGAATGACCCGTAACCTTGAGGAGGTGGTGGGTCTGGGCACAACTGGGCAGTAGGCAGAAACGCACAGCAGCAAAATCCTGTGGCAGGAACAACTTGCCATTGCAGAGGGCAGCACCTGAATAGTGGGGAGTTTTGGGGGGGTTGGGGCTTTTTTAACCCACAAGAAAACAATGATGACTTCATCATGGACTGTTTTAGCAGCTTTCCAGAAATAGTGCCTAAGGCACACACAGACTGCAAGGAGGCTTAAATTGATGTTAGTGCACCAGGGAACTCTATAAATGCCAAAGACTGCACCTAATGGACAGGAGACTGCACGTGAAGAACGAGGACTATTCCCAAATGTGGCTGAAAGAGCCCTAATCTCAACAGAAAGCCTCAGATGAGTTAAAATATGGACCAGAGCGCAGGGTTAGCTCAGGAGAGCAATCAATGGGAGAGCAGAGCGATATTTAATGCTCTTCTTCCGCAACGCTGCGTCCCCACAACACGAGAGCATGGGCTCCACGCAGGGGGAGCAGCGGGTCGCTCTGAGCGGGTGACGTGGCCGGCAGGCAGCAAATGGCAGCTCACTTGGCAGGGAGTTCAGATGCTTTAAGACGGATCATGACGATAGAAGTAAAAGACGTTTGGATTTGGCCTCCGTTTGTCTTTTAAGTACAGGGTGACTCTCCCTGATTTCAGTGAGATGGTTCCTGGCAGAAACAGCCTGCAGTTAATAGAGACTTGTTGCCTCATTCATATCCTAGGACATGCAAAAGCGATTTAATGAAGGAATGGAAAAGAAAATGCCTTTCTTGGAAATACTTGAGAGTGATCTTAAGTTCCCAAAAGGAAAGAGCATATATATATGATCTGATCCTGTTTGGGATTGTGAGACAAGGCCTGAAACAATTTTGAAGATACAGAGGTTTAAAAAAAATAAAAGGTTGTTTCAGCAAAACTATAAAACTCATGGAAATGCTGGAGTGGTGTGGAGAAAACCTGATTCACTGTGCAGCTGGCAGAATGGGCTCCAAGAAGGCAACCTGGATCAAATGCCAAAGGGGAGGCCTGGCCCAAAGGAATAAATGACAGCAAAAAGCAGCTGCAATGTGCCAACCAACCTGTTGATGCAGGGACAGACGGGGAACCAGTTGCACAGGCAGACAGGGAGCAAAGCCAGGATAGATTACAGCAGCAAGAAGGCTGTTTACCGTACGCGGCTTTTCAAACAACTCCTTCTGAACCTGCTTCTGTTACCCACAAAGAGCCTCTAGGCTGCACCAGGCTGCACAGAGGAAGCATTTCTTGAGGCTCTGTACAGCATTTTGAGATTGGGTGAGGAACGATCCCAGCTGTGGTGAGGAGAGGGGATGCAGATGGAACTGCATCAGCTAAGAAACCCCTGGGGGACGGTGCTAGGTCACAGGGTAAAGCCAGGTATGTGGCATCAGGGGGAATAGGCAAGATCAGGGCACTGGTGCTGTGCTCTCATTCTTGTCCTGTGATCCTGCCCATTCCCTCCACAGACTGGGGGGACTTTGGGAAGTCCTCTCTTTACTCCATCTGTGCTGAGGCAGGACTGAGCATACTCAGGCTCTCCTTGGGTTATATATTCACAGAGCTTGTTCTTAAAAGCCTCCCTAGGTAGCCTGTTGTGGTGGTGTTCTCCTAGTCAGAAAGGTTTTCCAAGGTCTAATGCCTAGCCCTTCTTTGCAATTCACTGCAGTTCCCACTGAGCTGGTTATGGTGAATGGTTGCTATTTGATTTCAGTATCACTTTGTTGTCCTATCGGTAACTGATAAGTTCCTACAGTGGTTGCAGTTCCCTCCTAGCTATAGATTTCTGAATGGTGCCTCACTCACAGAGAGTACACTTCAAAAATAGGTACTGTTTTGCTCTTCTGCATCCTTCTGTGACTTTCCCTTCTCCATGAGCTTTCAGAGATACTTGCTATGGCTACAGGATCACTCCAGCAGCATCATTAGTAGACTATTTTGAATGTTATCAAATCATCTGACTTGAATACACCCACCTTGGCTAGATAGGATTTATTCAGCTGGATTTTTCACGCAATTCTTTTTTCTGTGCTTCAGTTTTCCTTGCTAAAATCAATGTGATTTGATGCAAGTAACAGACATGATCTGCCCTTTTAACAGTTTTGTTTGTTTGTTTTTAATAAAGGATGAGGTTAAAAACTAAACAGATGTTAAACATTCAAAGCATTTTAGAGGATATTTAAAAACATTTAAGGAGGATAAACAGTGGTGATATCCTGGCTGTTAAGAGAGCAGAGGAGGCAAACGGCCCCCCTGGGTGCAAATGCGCCCAAACTAAGACTTGTACTTCTACATTTGGACTGATTTTCAGGGTTGACCTGGGCAGTGTTCCTCCAGGCACTTGCCAAGTCATATGCCAGGTCACTCCTCCAGGCACGAGCCAGGTGCTTGGAAGGGCCAGGTGGTCCCTGAGAGGAGATCAATGCTGCGTTCCTGTTACGCTGAGCCCTGCCAGCGCCGGCATTGCAGGAGCTGGTAGCAGTGGGAGCTAAAAGTCCGGGCTATTTCTTCTCCCCCCAGCTCAAATGCCCTCCTCCATGCAGCCGGAGACACAGACAGCATCAGCTGCAGACGCGGCTCTTCCCCACCGCCGGCTGCTCACAGGACTTTGCAGTCACCATGAGCAGCTGATAAGGCAGAGTTCAGCTAGCTAATGCCAAGTCACAGCCCTTATGGCTGGCCACAGCGACCTATGAAACCCTGAGGATTGCAGCAGATACTACTTGGGAAGGAAAGCACTGACCTTTCGATGCCTGTAGCCACATCTGCAGCAGTGCTTCTTCACCCAGGGGCAGGCCCTGAGGTACAGGGAGCAGCAGGCGCAAGTCTTGACAAGAGAATCTTCAACCCTATATAAAGAGAAGAAGGCAGGAGGAGAGCAATGTAGCACTGGCACAGGTACCCAAAGAGGCAATGGGTTCTGCTCATGGAAGTTATTCAGACCTGATGTGCAAGGCAACCTGCTCCAACTTGGAAATCGGCCCTGGTCTGAGCAAGGCTTGGACTAAACCTCCAACCAGAATTACTCAGTGATTTTATGAGTCTACACAGCCAAGAGGAAGGTGTTCACTCTGTGTTGGAAGAAAGAAATGGTGCGTGCATTTGTTTATTTTAGAGTAAACACAGCGATTGCCTGTCTCCAATGTAAGCCCTACCTTGGATGAGGTAACTTTCTGTTCCGTCGCCGGCACAATGCTGCAGGCTGCTGCAGCACCCCGCGGGCTGCTCCGCTGTGCCAGAGGAGACATCAGGGAAGGCAAAAGGCACCCGGCTTTAGCCTGAGATGGTTTTAGGTTGGGAGAGGATGCTGGCGAACTGGGAGAGTGACGATCTTCCCTGCCCCTTGGAGACTGGGCAGTGTGGGTGCAGAGCGGCTTGCTGCTCTTGCACCCAGCGCACTCACTGCCTTGGCAGCTCAGCCCTACCGCTCTCAGGCCATGTCCTCCTGCCCTCTTGGCCTGCTCCCACCTTAGAATAGCCCCATGGCTGCAACTGTGGCTGCAGTCATGGCGCAAGGAGGCAAAATACTGAGGGTGCCTCTGCATGTGACCCGGGGATGGCAGTGCTGGGGTAGGGAGCCTGGCTCGGAGATGCTTTCTGAGAACTGAAAATAATATTCCTGCCCCTTTAAAAGGAAGAGGCAGCCGGGTGCAGATTTGCGGCTGTACCAGCTCCAGCTCCCTCCTCCCTGCCCGACGTGCGGCGCCGCGCCGCAGCTCCCGGCCTTCCCACCCAGTCTCATGACTGTCTCTATTAATCCCGGCAGAGCCATGTGAGCCTGCAGGCCAATGCTGTCCGGGGAGTGGGCGGCGGGGAGGCCAGCCGGCTGCAGGCAGAGATGCTCCAGCTCGACCTGATCGATGCCACGGGGGACACCCCGGCCGAGGAGGAGACGGCACCCGAGCCGCTCAAAAAGGACCCCCCGCCTGGGACCATGGACACCTACAGGCCCAAGCGACCCACAACGCTCAACCTCTTCCCGCAGGTGCCTAGGAGCCAGGTGAGGCCGGCCAGGCAGCGGTGCAGCGGGAATCCTGCGCGGCGGCGATGGTTGCAATGCACTGCTGTAGGCATGGGGGCGGGAGGGGGTCAACCTGTCCGCGGGGACTTGTCCAGGATGGATGACGGGTTCGGCCGGCGAGCAAGAGGAGCTGTGCACCGCCAGGAGCAGCAGCGCGTGGGCAGGGGGCGCAGGGCAACGCGAGGGTGGGAGCCCCCACACCGCTCTGCCCTCTCCAGGGGGCTGTGCGGCTCCTGGCAATGCTGGGCCCCTCTCGAGTCCAGCCTATCTCCCCCACTTTGGGCCTGTGGGGCCTGGCGGAGAGTGTGGCTAGGGCCACAGCAGCTTTGCCGGGCGGGGAGGGCACACGGAGGTGGCCGGTGTCAGCAAACGGGACATCCTGTGCCCAGCGCAGGACAGGGCGATGAGTGCCAGTGTGCCACTGGCGAGCCATGGGCCAGGCTGGGGCACTGCGGGCCACGCTCCAGCCCTGGCTCCACGAGCCCCCGCAATGCCGGGGACACAGGCAGGGCCGGCTCTGCTCCCGAGCAGCGGCGCCGGGCACAGGCAGCACGGTCATCAGCCCCACCGTGCAAAATTCAACAGACAGGGCGGCAACGCCCAGTATGGTGGTTGGGAGGATGAGCGGCTTCTGCTGTTTTGCTCGCTCTCAGGTTTCACCCAGGGTTTCTTAGGGGCTTCCTGCCCTACACTGCTGCGCTGTTGCCATTGTGCCCGGGACCGGTGGCATTTTGGTGCCCTGTGCGCCGACCACCGAGCAGGGGCAGGGAGGCCCCTGTCCCATCCCTCCTGCAAACTTTGCGCACCCGTGAAAGGTGTGCTACATCCAGGGCTATTTTGGTCCTCTTCCTGCATTCAGCAGTGGCTTCTCTTGCCAAGTAGGAGGATTTTCATCGTGGTGACGCTCAGCCAGGGAGATTGAAGGAAGAGGCAGGTGTCCTTGTGGGTGACAGATGGGGAAGAGTCGGAGCTGGGTGTCGCTATCCCGGAGCTGGCAGCTGGTGCCCGCTCTCCACCTGAGGCTGCAGGCGGGAGGAGGAGAAGGGTGAGGGGCCAAGGCTGGTGCCCCTGGGGCAGCTGGCACTGGGGACAAAGGCAGCGGTGCTGGACAGGCGGCGGGAGCTGCCACGCAGGCACGGAACATAATGGACAAGGGCGAAGCCGGCAGCCTTGTGCCACCCTGTGCAATGGCCCCAGGGAGCGAGTGGCACGTGGGAGCTGCGTCCAGCTGGGGGGACAGGACACAGCCGGACAGCCCTCGGTCCAGGCTGTCTGCGGGGGTGGCAGTAGGCCTGTGCGCAGGTACCTTCTGGGGAGCTTTGCGGCATGGCATGGGCAGAGAGGCAGAGGGAGGGGAGCTCAGAGGGAAGGGGATGTAGAGGGAGCCCGTGCAGGGCCCAGGACCTGGCATGCACTCAGCACCGTGGCAGGGGAGCACCGGGATGGAGATGCCAGGGGGATGCAGCAGGCTGGCTGCTGGCAGCGGTGGTGATACGGGGCAGGAGGAAGGAAATCGCTGCTGGGACTGACGAGCTTCTTCCCTGGAGACCATTTGAACACCTCCCTATCCCCGCTGGGCATTACAGACCCTAAAATGCCCTGGTCCTGCAGGTCGTGTGGGCTCTCCCTGCTGCATTTGCTACCTGTCACCCTGCTCTGGGTGGCCTGGCTGGGGTCCGGGTGGCCAGGCCGGGGTCCAGGCTGCCTGGCTGGCTTGTGGCACTGCAGGAGTTGCTTTGTACTCCAAGGCCATCCTTGCAGCAGCTCACCTGGCCTGCGTCCTGGCCCAGCACATCCCTGGGAAAGGCAAACGGGGACATGCCAATATTTGCAGGGTCTCTGAGCGCTTGCCGAGGCCGCTTGCAGGAGGTCTCTCTCCTCCTCGTTGGGTAGAGTCACGGATCTGGTAGCCATGCTGTTCATCGTGAGACTCAGTGGACTCGCAGGGCAAAGAGTTGCTTCATGCTCACGGGGAAACCAGGCAAGAACAGGGCAGCTCCTGAATAGCTGCACTCTCTGACAAGGCTGGGAGAAAATCCAGAATCCCAGCAGGGCTTAGTATGCGAGCAAAAGCTAACAGAATGGAAAACGGCACTACTGCAGCTCAGGAAAAGATACCCAGTGCTCCAGCAGGAAGGCGCTTGGGGTATGGGAAACTGGAGAGGAACTTGGTGTTGGGATGTGGAGGAGAGCATGAGAAATGGGACGGGACCAGCAACAAGAGACTGGGGTGCTCCAGAGCAAGCTGTGGAGAGGGCCTCACTGGAGGGAGTCCGATCCCGTGGCCTTGGGGATCAAGCAAGTGCCCTTACCCGGCCCCATGGATGCAAGACCACTGGGGTTCCCCGTTTCCAGGCATGGTAGCGAGACTGAGCACGTATCCCAGTGTAGCACATGCGCATGCAGACGCCTGGCCACACATCAGCCACCTGGAGCAGGAGCACTGCACCTTTATCAGCACCCACACAAGCACATGCAGCGCTCACATGAACGTGGAACACAGGCTTAACCCCGTTCTTCCTCTTCTGCTGTGCAGGATTGAAGTCTCTTAGTGGACTGTTTTCGTTTCTGTACCCATATATATAAAAATATATATTCCCACAGTATACATCACTCCGGTACCTGCTGTTAGATTCTCAGTCTATCCAGTAACTGGCTCCAGTAACGTAGCCAAGGCCAGGAGAATGGGAACAAAGTGTGCCCGTGTAGCGCACTGTCTATAGGGACTGTCACGGGTGCAAAAGAGGAGCAGCGAGTGCACACGGATGGTCAGGGTGCTCCCAGCAGTCCCAGGCTGTGCCCAGTCACTGTGCCAGCTCCAGGGGCTGCGTGTGTCATGTCAAGAACATCTCAGAGAGATCGTTGCTGTCAAACGCATGACCCGTCCTCCAGTGCCAAGCAATCAAGGAGGTCCTGCAACCCCGCACAAGTCCCTGTCCAAGTGTTTGGTGCCTTGTGGGATAATAAGTAAGGGATTACCAGCAAGTGGGAAAGCAAGAATGTGCCAAGGACAGGCTTCAGGCAGCCTTGAGTCTTGAATTTGGTGGAGACCATCCAGCAGTGAGAAAGCATGTCGGCTCCTGCAGGGTTGGTAAGTGCAGAAATTGAGGCCAGTCTGTCTGTTTTTTTCTGGCTGGCCCATTGCTAACACTTCTTCTGCTACCACTTGAAGCTTCCCAGCAGCAGTGGTAGCAAGGCAAGGCGTAGGACTGGCAGGTGGTCCCAATGCACCCCTGTGTCCCAGCATGCACGAACAGCAGCGAGTTGCCGTGGGGAGAGCTGGGCCAGGTGCTGTGGGCTTGGGGAGGGATGGCTGCTGTTGTGCCACGTGCTGTTTACTGCTCCGGCTACAAGGCGTCTTTGTTCCTCTCCTCAGGACACGCTGAATAACAACTCTCTGGGAAAAAAGCACAGTTGGCAGGAGCGGGTGTCCCGGTCATCATCCCCTCTGAAAACGGGTGAGTTCCTGGGTGCTTGCCCAAGGGCAGCTCCCTGCACCCTTTATGGCTCTGAGGAGTAAATCCACTCCTGGAGCCTGTGGTAAGTGGTGACACAGCAAGGGGTTGGGGAGAAGAGCACACGTGGACATGGGACGTGCAACCAGCTTGAGCCTGGGGCCTGACCAGTGCATCCTGCACCAGTTCCCTCAGCCATAGTGTCCTCCTTCCTGGGGGCAGTACAAGTGCCAACACAACTCTCCTTCCCCTCCAGGTGAGCAGACCCCTCCCCACGACCATGTTTGCCTGAGTGATGAGGTCAATCACCAAAACAGCACAACCTCCACCAAAGACCGGGGCACATCCACGGAGAGCCCGTGCCGGCGCACAGCAGCCACACAGATGGCACCAGCCTGCGTTGCCTCGTCCCGGGCGCCTGAAAAACACCAGGTGACCAGCCGGCCCCCGCCTCATGGCGCCAGTGTGGTGGTGGTGACAACAAGGGACCCTGAGGCCCACCGAGACCGCATCCGCTACCAGACAGACGTGAGGCTCGAGGCCACAGAGGAGATCTACCTGACACCTGTGCAGAAGAACTCGGACCCCATGGAGGCCGAAAAGCCGTTTCTATCCCAGTCTAGCGAGAACCGCATGTCCATCAGCTCTGACGTTGACACCTCCAGCTACTCAGCCCTCGCAGGGAAAACCAACCCCTCCATCAGTGAGGAGGACGAGGTGCTGGACTATATGTCCTCCCCTGACAAGACAAACCTGCCCAGGACCTCCTGCGCTGGCGGGAATGGTGGCTACCGGCCAGGGCACAACCTTCAGAGGGCGTCAGTGAGCTCAGACACCAGTGCCCTCTCCTACGACTCAGTCAAGTACACGCTGGTGGTGGATGAGAACGTGCAGCTGGAACTGGTCAGTCTCAAACAGTGCTACTCTGGCTACAGCGATGAGAGCGACTCGGCCACTGTCTACGATAACTGCGTCTCCTCGCCCTACGAGTCAGCCATCGGTGAGGAGTATGAGGAGGATGCGCTGAAGCGTGACTCGGTCTGCCTCTCTGAGGACTCCACCCCTGAGGCAGACATCCACTTCTCCAAGAAGTTCCTCAATGTCTTCATGAGTGGCCGGGCACGTTCCTCCAGTGAGTGCTGGGTGGAGGGAGGAATGGGAAGGTTACTGCGTCCCTAGGCAGCCGTGCCTGTCCCTGGTACTAACATGCCATGCAGTGCAGCTGGTGGGATTCCCCAGGGAGATGAAGAGGCTCCCAGTGAGCACTGGCTCCAACTTTGCTTGCTCCAGACTGTAACTTCTCCCTTTGCAGCCATGGGGCCTAGAAAGGCCTCATGAGCTTCAGACAGGGATAGATGGAGGCATTTCAACCTGCTTTTTGCCTAGACTAAGCCAGCGTGGTGCCAGCTGTACAGGAGGAGATTTGGTTGTCTCAGAGGGATGCAGCAGCCCATCTGGAGTGCCCCCTTTTGCCCTGAGGAGCAAAGGACTAGCTGGTTGTGATGGTCCCAGTAGGACTGAGGGTTGGGGAAAGCAGGGCCATGATCTGACAGACAGGGCTGCCCTCAGAATAAGCGGGAGACCTGGGCCTGTTGCACTGCTGCTGCTGGCTGTCAGCAGTGCAGGGCCAGGGGATGGCACAAAAAGGTTGTGTTTTCAACAAGGACCGCTAGGTGCTTCTGTCATGTATGAATGTATCGGCTCTTGTCATGCCTTCCTTCCTCACTGTTACCATTGCTTGACTTCATCTCAAACGAGAACGCTCCTCTGGGTCTGAGACATGTTTGCTCCTCAGACATGGGGCTCCTCAGCCAGACAGCTCCTGGGACTGTCCTCCAGCAGAGCCTGAGTAGCTCACCTTGCTCTCCCCATCCACCTTCAGATGAATTGCTCTGGGGCCTCTGTAGATGCCTCCTAAATGTGTCCCCAGCTGGTGACTGATGTGTGACTGAAGGCTGGTTTGAAAGCTCCCCTTCCTGCAGGGATCACTGCCCCCCAAGCCACTCTGACTCCCTGCTGTCTCTGCCCCAGTTCCTACTGCGGCAGTTTGACTGCCACCAGCCCTGCTCTGCTGTCAGCAGTTCTGGCCAGGCCAGGGACCAGGTGGGGCTTTGGAGGAAACACTGCAGCTTGAGCAGGGATGGGGCAGCTTCCCAGGCTCCCTGCTCCGACCCACAGCCCCGTAGGGCTGAGCTCTGCTTGGGGAGCCCAAGCTCTAGTGTCTGGGACGTGCTCTTCTTTTGCGGCCTGGGGATAATCTTCCTGTAGCCACGGAGGCCCTCAGGTTTTTCTTTTCTTTGGACACCTCATGCTAAAACAATAGGAGAGTCTTGGTCCTTTGACATAAAGATATCACCTCTCTTGGCTGTGCTTTTCCAGTGCCTTAACAGGGCCGGTGGAACAAGCCCTTGAGACAGAGTTTGTCCAGGAATCCAGGGCATAGCAGCTGTGCTGGCCACAGGGAAGCTGGCACTGCGCTCTCAGCCATGCCTGGCTCCCTGGAGTCCTTCCAGCTCCACTGCTGTCAGTGCAGTCTCTTATCAGTGTCACGAGAAAGAGTTTTCTGGCAGAGTGTGTGCCATGGGGCTCTCTGCCTCTTGGCTGAGATGACAGACTGAAAAGCACAGAGCAAAGCTAGTGTGATGTCTGAAAATGCAGTACAGCCTGCTGGGGAGGCTCCAGTGAGCACCTCAAGACACATGGCCATAGAAATGAGATGACAGCAGTGTCCTTCCCTCTGTGAGGGTACTGTAATGTTCCCCTTTGCATTCATTCCCAGGTGCTGAGTCCTTTGGGTTGTTCTCCTGCATGATCAATGGGGAGGAGCAGGAACAGACTCACCGTGCTGTCTTTAGGTGAGTGCAGACACAAGTGCTATTCCAAGCCAAGTCCTTCCCTCTCACCATGGCTAGCCACACTGCTCAAGGGAGACCGGTTCCAATCCAAGCCTCTGTTTCCACTGCCTCCTAATGTGGGAAGCCTGGGGGCCAAACCACTGTCTCTAGCTGATGTCCTTCCTAGCTGGAGCTAGACACTAGCTAAGGAACATCCACCCAGACTGCAGCAGGGGCAAGACAGCTCATAGTAAGGGCCAGAGTACTCCCTTTTGACTCTAGACCCGCTCAGATTCTTTATTCATAAGGGTGATATCTTTGACTTTTTACATCTGCAAGGACAGTCCCTGCCTCCTTTGGCTGGGAGTTTTTCATTGCTTTACACCATAGCAGTGACATAGTGATTAGACCACCAGAGCTGCTGGCTGGCCAACCACTAGTGCCTCCCTGCCCAGGTTTGTACCTCGCCATGCGGATGAGCTGGAGCTGGAGGTGGATGATCCTTTGCTGGTGGAGGTGCAGGCAGAAGATTACTGGTATGAGGCCTACAACATGCGAACAGGAGACCGGGGCATCTTTCCTGCTTACTATGCTATTGAAGTCACCAAGGACCCAGACCATGTAACAGGTACCAGTCCTCTCTGCATACAGCCTGTAGACATCTCCAGTTCCTGGCCCAGCTCTCCTCTGCTGAATGGAGACTGGTGCTGTGCTGGAGGACTGTGGAAAGGCACCAAGAAGGGGAAGGGAAGGAGGAATGTGTTGAGCATCAGGAGGGAATGATGGTAGCCCAGGCAGCTCCTGCCTGTGGTGCTGGGCACTTTTACCTGGACAGGAAAAAGTGTGCAGGTCTGGGAAAAAATGGAGTGGGGATGTGTGTCTTGCTCCATACATTTGACTATCAGCAATGGGCATGTGCCCAGGGCATGTGTCGTGTGTGTCTGTTCTTGCATGCTCCATGGTGCATGTTCTGTCTTCCAGCTCTGGCCAAGAGTAGTGACTGGATGGACCAGTTTCGGGTGAAATTCCTTGGCTCCGTGCAAGTTCCCTATCACAAAGGCAACGACGTGCTATGCGCAGCCATGCAGAAGGTAGAGTCCCACTGTGGGCCGAGCCCCCTGGCAGGGAGCGGGAGCAGTTGCTTCTCCTGGTAGCATGAAGGGGAAATGGGGAGCAAGCGCAGAACCTCCGCGGGGAAGGGCGAGCTATCACCACGTGCTGCTTGCGAGTGTCAGAGTGTTGTCTCTCTCTCTCCAAAGATTGCCACCACGCGCCGCCTCACTGTGCACTTTAACCCACCCTCCAGCTGTGTCCTGGAGATTAGCGTGCGCGGGGTCAAGATTGCCGTGAAATCCGACGACTCCAAGGAGAACAGCAAGGTGGGGCCACGCTCCCTGCACTCATCACACCCCTTCCCCAGTGGTTCTTCTGAGCTGGTTCTTGTATCTTGTGCTGCAGATCATGGTCGCATATGAAAATCATGGGTTTCAAGCCCATATGGTCCTTGCTCTGATGAGAAATGCTGTCTGAGGGGTTGTAGGCCCAGAATCAGGGTCCCCACTACCTCACGGAATCCCAAGTTTAGCTCTTACTGCAGCTAGATGCTCACCCCAGACCCATGCAGCTGCCAAGTGCATTGCTGTACTGGGATGCTGTGAGTTGAGCTGCACTGGTAATCTGTGAGCTGCTCCTAAACCTTCCTGCTGCTATTTTCAGCGGTGTCCTCCAGATCTGCCCTGTAATCTCTTTAGCTGGATACTGTAGGCTGCTGATTAGTGTCCTCCATAAGTAGCCTACCAGGGCACAGCAAGATGCTCTGCAGAAGCAAACGAAACCTTTACAGCAACCTGTTTGGAAATTTCTTCTCCAGGCAAGGATGTAGATGTGGTTTGTGGTGATAGGTACTGTGGGTGAGAGCTGGGGGTAGGTATTTTTTACAAATCTTGCCTGTATTTAAAGAAATGTCATCAACCTGATGACATGGCTTTTTAATTTTTTTTAAGTTCTCATTTCTGAGTGAGACCCTTCAAACACAAAGGATTGGATGATGTACTTAGTTCTTCTAAACTACCCATTCATCTTTTACCTACTGGTATTTATGAGTACCTTTAGCAGGAGAATAGGATTGTGCGTCTTCTGGGCAAACAGTAGCACTGCCTCTAAGCTGAGTACAGCCTGACACAGGGCCTCCAAGGAGATGCCAGAGGAGAGGCTGGAGGTAGAGGCAGTGGGGGTAGGAGGCATCAGGGCTGACTAATAGCAGGTGTGTGGGACTTGGGGCTGTTCCTGAAACAACTCGCCGACTCATCGTAGTCCTGGTGCTCTCACCTCCCTCTTCCTCTGTCCCTCTGCAGAGCCTGTCCTTTCACGCCAGCCAGGGGTGACACAGAGATGGGCAGCAGCTCAGCATAGCTTCGATTCTGAGCGTGTGCTTTTCAGGGGGCAGACTGGCTACCTTACATATGCGGTGGGGCTGCTGTCGGCAGGGCAGCATTGACGATCCCTTTTTTTTTTATCCTCCAGGTAAACAAATGTAGCCATTTTTTCCAGCTGAAGAACATTTCCTTTTGTGGATACCATCCAAAGAACAACAAGTGAGTAGCAAAGATGTGCAGGCCTCTCTCAGCACCAGTTTCTTAGCACAGCAGCTTGGCACAGTCCTGCAAGAGGAAGGGAAGGGGAGGGAGGGAAGGCTTGGCTTACCAGTGCCTTTCATGAGAGCTCCCCTTCCCCTGTACACCCTGTGCATCAGCTTCCTGCAAGGAGCAGCCTTTGGAGGGGGCTCCTTTCCTGCGCTGCACCGTGGGAGGGGAGGCAGATTCTAAACACCCCAGCTGTTGATTCACACGAGTGCCTCGGGTGACTCTTGGAGTCCATATGCCAGTCCCACTTCACGTATTCTCCCTTCTTTCAGGTATTTTGGGTTCATCACCAAGCACCCTGCTGACCACAGATTTGCCTGTCATGTTTTCGTCTCGGAGGAGTCCACAAAGCCCCTCGCTGAGTCTGTAGGGTGAGTCCTGGCCCGGCTGGGAGGAAGGCGTTTGCTTCTGAAGGGCGGGAGGGTTCTTCCCAAAGACCACTGAATTAGGGCCCCAGGTTGGATTCTGCTGTCTCCCCATGTGTGGGCTTGGTGCTGACCTGGCTCCAAGCTAGCACCTAAAGCGAGGCTGACAGGGCGACAGGCAGCACATTCCTGACGGCACTGGAACATGTCCCAGTGCAAAGGTTTGCTGGCAGATGGCTGCAAATCACATGCTGTGCAGAGGATCAGAGCAGGGATGGAGATGCTTTTGCTCCAATGATGCCTCTGGTGTGTGGGTTGGGGGACTCAGGCAGCGGGTACCTGCTCCAACCTCACAGCTGGGTGGTGGGCAAGGGCAGGAAGGCAAATGTAGTGGTGGAAATAGGCTCTGCTGGTGCCCCAAGGGGAGGAAACTGCTCAGCTTTGCTCGTGCTGTGTTGCAGGAGGGCTTTCCAGCAGTTCTACAAGGAGTATGTGGAGTACACGTGCCCCACAGAGGACATCTACCTGGAGTAGGGGCTGGCACAGGCACCTCCTGTACAGCCAGGGCTGCAAACTTGCCCCTTCCCCGTCGTGCATGGACAAGAGCTGCTTTGAGACTGGAAGAGGAGTGGGCTCTGGGCACAGCTCCCCAGGGGCGCAGAGCACTGCCCCTTTTCATGACTCCCCTTCCTTGGGCTGGGGTGGACGGGAGGGAGGGAGGGCTGGACAAATTGTGTTTATTGTACAAAATACTCTTAATTTATTCTATTGTCGAAGCATCCACAGGGTGCCCTGCCTGCAAGTGCCGGAGGAGGGGTGGGCAGCAGCATGCTCAGCCCTTTGCTGGTGTAGGCGGGGGTGACAGCATCCTCCCCTCGTGACCCTGGGCCAGCTTCCCGTCACATCCGTCTGGGGTGACTTTTAATGCAGTGGCAGAGTCGGACTCTTGCGGTATGAAGACACAGCAAATGAGAACCATGCGATACCTCCTCCTTGGGAGATGGGCTCACCCCCCCGGGGCACATCCCCTTCCTTCCAAGCCCTGGGGATAAGGCTGCTGGGCAGAGATGACAGAGGGAGTCCTGGAGTATCTCCTGTCACAGAGGGTGCATGAGAAGGGATGAGCTGGGCCACTTCACGCCTGCCTCTGCTCCCATCCCCACATCTCCCATCTTTTAACTGTGCCCTGGGGAGAGACAGATTCCCCCTCGTATCTCCGTTGTAGCCGCAACACGGGGAGGGGATTCATATCTCTGCCCTCTCTCCCTCCCCCTGCTCCAGCTGCAGAGACAAGGGCCGGCCTGAGCCACCCCCCGACGCTGCGCCCATGGAGACCGCGGTGCGGAAGGGGGTGCCTCTACAGGGGTGGAGCAGGGAAGGGCTAAAGCCTGCAGGGAGCCATGCAAATCCCCAGGGAGACAGAAAGGCTCTCCTGGTCCCTGCAGCCAGCGGTCTCTGTGCTTCAGCTGGATCTGCTGTGATAGCAACAACTATTAAATATGATGGTTCATGGAGCAGTGCTGCTGTGCTGTTTATGCCCTACAGCAGTGAGTTTGGCTCATTTCCTCCCTTGGGAGCTCAGAAGGCTCTGGCACTTCTTGGGTTTGCTCTGAAAGGCCTTTTTCAATCCCCGAAGCCAGGAGGTTGTCATAAAATTGTGCTGTAACTTCAGCCAGAAGGGCTCTCTGTAGGTCCTCAAAGTGCGTGGGGGGGCAGGAAACTGCAAAGTTACAGCAGGGTGCTCAAGGCCTTATTCAGCCATATTTTAAATCTGCAAGGCCAACATCTTTTCTGGGCGAACGTTCCAGTGCCTAGCTGTGATCACAGCAATTTTTTTCCTTATATCTAACCAGAGCATTCACTGTTGCAACATGTGGCCTTTGCCTTTTGCCCTTTCCCTGTGCTTTGCCAAGAGGAGTCTGGTTCTGTAATCTCGGTGCAGTTAGGTAGGTGAGGACAGCAATATATCCCCTCTTAAGGCTGAGCGGACCCAAATCCTTCAGCCTCTCCTCATACCTCATGCACTCCATCCCCTGCCCAGCCCCATGAACTCCACCACTGCTCTGGCTCCAGTTATTTCCTGTCCCAGGTGCCCCAAACGGGACACTGAGCCCCAGGCACAGACTCCCAACGGGCATACAAACAGGAGCGGACACATTCTTGATTCACGGGGTGGATTTTTATTATCACAGCCTGGTACACTGAGAGCATTCGTTGTCAAAAGTGCTCTGCTGGCTTCAGTGCAAGGCGAGGGCTGCTCTTTCCCCCGCCTCGCTCCCTCTCCAGTGCTGGAGACGGGGCTCCGCGGAGCAGGCCCCCTGCAGCCCGCGCGTGCCCGTGTGCCCGGCTGTCCCTGCGGTGCGCAGGGCGGCAGGAGCGGGGGGCTGCGGGCGGCGCGGGGCCGGCTCACAGGCTGTAGTACTCCGGCAGGCTGAGCTGGTCGCGCTTGCTCTTGCCAGCGCGGCGCAGCCACGCGGGCTGTGCCTGCGTGGCCTGGTTCCTGAAGTGGGGCTTCTTTGGTCTAATGCCATAATCTGGGCAGGGAGAGAGGAGGGTGAGCGGTGCCACTTGAGCCCTGGTAGCTGCACATTTCCCTGCCTCCCCCTGGCTGCAGCTCACAGACAAGGGAGCAGCCTGTGTTCCCCAAAGGGGACGGGCCAAGCTGCTTCTCCTCCCTTGCTTGCCCCTGGGCAGCTGCTGCGGGCAGGCCGGGCTGCTGCAGGGGCAGTGCAGCGGCGGGGACGTGCACACCTCGGCCCCCACTGCTGCTGAGAGCGGGCGCAGGTAGCGCTCCTGGCTGTGGCGGGCACCAGTGGCAGACCCCGTCCCCCACCACAGCAAGAGGCTGCCCTCACGGCCCCTGGCTCAGCCTGCGGGTGCTGAGGAGCAAGACCTGGTCGGCAGGTCTGTGGGGAGCCAGCTCTGCCCTCCCTCCACGGGGCGTCATGGGGGGACCGGGCAAGGAGCAGGCCATACCATCCACCAGGCCAAAGTGCGGCCGCGGGAGCTGCAGTGGGGCGTGTAAATCCGCAGGGACCGAGTAGCCGACCCTGCAGAGGAAACCCAAAGGCAGGCATGAGCTGAGGCCCTCCGGCGCTCACCTGGGCTGCCCCACACGCAGGCACGAGGGCTGCCTCCTTGAACTCCCACACCCCCTCTCTGCCAGCCCCTCACCTCTCCTCAGGCCTGGCCTGCTTCCCATGCTGCAGAGGTTGCCGCAAGGGGCTGAGGAGGAGAGGATGCACATGAGCTAGAGCTGGGAGAAGGGACAGCCCCTCGGGTGACCCTACAGGCACCACTGGGGCAGGGAGGAGGAGGAGGAGGGAGGTGCAGAGATGAGGAAAGTGGGATCACCTCTGACGCAGGGGCACTGGGAGCGCGGCTCCCACCAGCGCAGCGAGCAGCAGTAGCCAGGGCCTCATGGGGCTCGGTGGCGTTCCCAGGGCAGTGCCCAGACAGGAATGCTCAGCCCTGGAAGCCGTTGCCTGTGGCATGCCCCAGTGTCACAAAGGGAGCCACCACCTCAGTGGTCCCGGGGGACACATGGTGGCACAGCCAGGCACCAGCAACTGGAGCCACACAGGGTAGGGAGGGAGCAGGTTCCCGCCTGCCTCTGCTGCCTGATGCCTCCTTGCCCTGCTTCATGGTGCCTCTTCTGCTCCCAGCCAGCTCTTGAAAGAAACCTGGGGCTGGCGGGAGAACCCCCCCCTGCACTCGGGCCATGGGAAGGGCCTAGAGCGCCCGGTGTCCGTGTCACCGCATCACCGCAGCAGGGACATTCGCCAGCCAGCCCTGCTGTGTCAGGCATCAGCTGACCTGCAGCTGAGGCAGCCTAGGCCCTGCTGGTACAAAGTTTCTGGTCTTTGGCTGCTTTCCACACGCCGCGGGCCACAAGCAATGGCTTAGCCACCTCCTTCTGTGATGGCTTGATGTCTGCTCTCACTGCACCAGGCTTTGGGAGCCAGCGCAGCTCACGGCCTCTGCCGCCTCCGCACCGAACCCGCGTGCCCCCAGGCTCCCCTGGGGCAGCGCCCGGCCCGGCGCAGCACAGACCGTGGTGGCTGCGCCCAGCACTCCCCGGCAGCGCCCTTCCCGTCAGCTGTGTCACTCGCAGCACCGCAGCCGCCTCCCTCCCCCACAACACCCCCACCTCCGCCCAGGCCTCCCAAAACAAACCCCTTCAGAGCTGCATGTCCCTCACCCCAGCTTCACCCACACTTTCCAGGCTTTACAATCTTCAGCATCTCCTTCAATAAAGGCCATGGCCTCCGTGGAGCACAGTGCCAAGCTTGCCCTTCAGCTGCCACATCACCACTGCTGGCTGAGGTGCTCCCCGTGCATTGCCTGCCCCCTGGGGCTCCCCCCCACAGCCGAGGTTGGCTGGCTCAAGAGCTACCAGGGGTTGCATCCTCCTTCCTTCGGACACTGAGGCAGGAAGGCTGCACTCCGGCAGCCTCGCGGGCTCTTAGTGCCGCCTCAGGCTGAGGTGTTTGTGTCATCCCTTGAAGCCAGCCGCTGTTGGGACACAGGAGGCACTGCTGGCCGGCCCCCACTGCTGGGACTAGCAGGGGCAGGGGGCAGGCTGCTGCAGCACTGGCCTGTGCTCCCAGAGCCTCCACAGCGGCAGACTGGACAAACGGGTGTCTCTACTGCCCCCTAATGAGTAGGACAGAGAAAAGAGGTGACTACAGGCCTCCCCTGAACCCTTTATTAAGTGCTGCGCAGCTCTATCTGCTAAATTCATCTCCCCTTTCTCCCCTTCTCTACCCCAGGCCAAGCCACTGAGCAGTGGCTGGCAGTCACCTGGCAAACATTTGTAGCACACACTTAGGCATCATATCCTACAAACCCCAGCTATCTGTATCCATGGGGAAGCCCCAGGAAACAGCAGACTGATCCAGGCAGCAGGAACTGCAGGTGCTGCACTCACCAGCCAAGTGGTGTGACCCTGCCCCTCAGAGCCAGAGGCAAAGGTCTTTAAGGGACATTAAAATTACAGATAGTATCTCCCAGGGTAGATAGAAAACAAAAGCTCTTGAGGCTGATCAAAAGACTTGCTGGTATCCAGTAGCAGAAGACACAAGGATATCCCTTTCAGGCAAGGAAGAGACCTTAAGGAGGTGAGGTCTTTCAGCTCAGTTCCTTCAGTTCAGTCAGTTTATTTGACAGAAAAGTCCTCTCCCAAGTAGATTTGCAAGGCATGGCCAATGCAAAGAGGCTGCAGTTCTATCCTAGGCACAATGAGGCAGGAGACAAAGCCCTCCAAAAAACACTGTGCTGCCTAGCTTTATTATAGTGCAGCCTTACAAAAGAAGAAAAATCAAGTGCTTAAAAAAAAAGTTGTCCCACCACCATCACTGCAGCCACAGCACTGTCCAGAGGAAGAAATGGCCAGGATCTCTCCATATATGTAGCATCCATTATTCACAGCTAGATCTGTTAAAAAATTACATACACCCCTCCCTCCCTGCAGAATGGGAGCTGCTCATTGATGGTTTAACTGAAAATTAGGCGAGATCAACACCTCTTCCCCAGCCCGACTGCTCTCCTTAGAGATGTCCAGCCATGATCTTAGCAAAGAAGGGTCATCTTCTCATCAGCCCCAATTATAGAAGTAGATTTTCTGCCAAGCAGGCAAGTAATCCATCAGTGGCCCTGAAACAAGAACAGGAAAATGAAAAGGCAAGAACCAGAAGCTCTATTTATATGGCATAGATTTCCCCTTGCCCTTGAGGTACACGTCAACTCATCTCCCCCATTACACCAAAAAAATCCCAAAATAAAATGGTCTTTTTCTCCACCACCGTGGGAGGCATCTTTGGGATGCGCCACCAGAGATTAGATCAGAAAAAAAAAAAAAAAAAAAAAAAAAGTAGGGCATAATTAAGAGGGGAAAAAACAGTTCACCTGTCATCCAAGCCATGCTTTTTTTCAAGACAACACCATATTAAAAAACATATTTTTTTCCAAGCTTATGTAATATGCAAGCTTACAAGTAATGCATCTGCTATTTTTAGAGTTTTTGAACTTTTTAAAGCCTCAGTGATTTTTTCACATTGGCTGTCAGTGTTAATGAGAAATTTATCACTGATAACACTTTTGTACTTTTATATTTACACTTTCCTTTTTTTTTTTTTTTTTTTTTACACTTTGCTTGAAAGAAAACTTCATTATTTTACAGTCTTCAGTAGGCATTATATACACTGCACTTATGAAATCTAGAAAGTATTGAAATAGAAATACATTTCTGCAAACATTTGGGTAAGAAAAAAAAACAAAATTTTTCAAAGATTTGTGCTATCTACATAGTATTTTTTCTAAATCACAATAACTGTATCCATGGAATGTTCTCTAGAAAATGTCTTTTTTTTTTTTTTTTTAAACACCATGCACATTTAAGCAATTGTAACCCAAAATATCCCAACCTAAAACAATCTAACAATGTTCAGATTAAAAAATTTAAATTTCAGATCAGATTTTAAAAAGATAAGTCTTTATCACAAGAGCTGCAATGATACAATTACATGTTAAGGCTAAATTGGTTTTGTTTTGTTTTTAGAAACACATTAAAGACGCACTTTCCTTGTGGCTCTGCGTTATGAACTGTACTTACAGATGACAGTGCAGTGAACATAATGTTCAGTCCTACAGTCAGGATGCAGTTGCTCCTTCCCACTCCACAAGATACTGCACCTTTCCATCAAGTGTCACCCGACGAGCCAAAACACGGTACTTTTCGCCACAAGCTATTCTACCTGCTGCACCAAAATAACTAGTAATTGAGTTCTTTAGATGATTGAGCTGTAATTCCTGATCAGCTAAATTGTTAAGAATCTCTGTATTGAGTTCATCATACTGATAATCTTCTTTGCTCTCATCATCTTTTACAATTTCTGAATTCTGAGTCTGGAGTGCTTTTCGTGGAAAGCGACCTCTTCTTCTCAAATGTGGTATTGCAGCAGGCCAAGTTCTTCCTGTACGAGTCCTTTTTCTCGAGTCTGATAAACTAAGAATAAAAAAATGACAGCGTTAACTCCAATACACTTATTCAAAATTTACATCTCAGCATTAGTTATTTTCATACAGCTCAATCATGACTTTCTTCTATTTTTCACTGATGCAAGTATTTATGTCCTTATACAAAACTTGTAGAGTTGTATTCGTAACTGTCTCAATTATAAAAAGCTACATTGTAAGGGGTTTTGGAGAGTTGATGTTAGTGAGGACTGCAAATTAAAATATATGTACAGCTATTTTGCAAGCTGAATCTCAGTGATCAAAATTCTGAAATACAAAGCACTGCCAAATCTGTTCTACACTTTCCAAAGATGTATTTCATGTGGCCAGAAGAAATGTGCATACCCAAAATTGACAAATTTATAAGCAGTAATGAAAATGGGAGCTTATGACATTATCCAAGTACAAAACAGCATCCAAATATTAAAAGTCCATATTTAAATTCCTACATCTGTAATAAGTACGTATTAATGTTTGATAAATCCTAAACTAAATGGCATGCTTACTTTGATCTTCCAGGTGCTTTAGCAACCTACTGAGGGGAGGAAAAAAGGGCATCTGTTTAACATAAAAAAAGAATGAAAAAACTGCAGAAATATAAAATTCTCATTTAAATCTAAAATAACAACTTTAGAAATTTCCAATCAGAAAATAATTTTTGCAAATATTATTTGTAGCAGTAATACACACCAAAAAATGACTTATAACAAAACTTGATGGCATGAACTAGAAAGAGGAGACAAGGTAAGTAGCCTGAAGACCATGTTCTCAATAAAAGAATGTTAAGTGAACATAAGTATGTTCATCAATCTTGAGAGAGTAGGAAAAAAGTTTAAGTAACAGCTTATTTGCAGAAGAATAAACTACAGTTAATAATTTATTTAGGAAGACTATGCCAAAAATTTTTCCTGCTCTATTGACTGTAGAAAGTAACAAGTACATAATATTCCTTAGCACAGATACACAAAGCTACCAAATCAAAAAACAGTTAAAACTAATTTGGGGGTACAAATACATCACATCTTTTGTGTCTTTCATTAGAATATGAAGCTCAGAAAGTGTTTATATAGTTTAATTCTTTTATTCAAATGTAATTTAAGTATGTATTTTACAACAACAAAGAAGCTAGTGATGACAGAAAAAAGAAGTATTTTGAGCAGAATTAATGAAGACTGGCTTTATGTAGATTTGTCTTCTATTTCTCCTCTTCTATTTCTTTAGATCCCTCCACCCAAGCTACAGCTCAACTCTGAGTCTCAACAGTTCATTAGTGCAACTCCCAGTGAAATCTCCCATCCCCAGTGTTACCCCACGGCAATGTCCACAGCTCTTCATTTCTTCTCCCACCATTTCTGCAATATCTTTGCCTCTGTTCCACATTCACCATGGCTAAATGGCAATTTAAGTCAACCTCTTCACCTACCTTCCACACGGGTTTCTCCTTTATCTGAGTATCAGCCTCCAAGGAGCCTGCTAAACCACAATCACTTTGAAACTAACTGTATCAGATTTGGTTGAAGTGTTTCAAAACCTATTGTGAAGTTCAGGAGGCCAGCACGTGATATCAACAAAATGACCATGAAAATCTATTTTTTCAGATTTTAAGAAACCAGGCTCAGAACATCAGATGTATGCTTTGGCAAGATATCTCTTGTAGGATTCTTATAATTTCTGTTTATTAACTAAATCACTTGTTTACTGTCCCCTCACCATAAACAGATAAATAAAATACTATTAAAAATCATAATCATTATAGCATATACAGTAACAGAACAATTACCTATAATGTCTGGAAATGCTAGATGAGGTAGTTTCTTTCATACTGGCAGCACCTGTGGATTCCACATCTGAGGTATTGGATGAATGCGCAGTTCCATCAGATTTCCTGATATGCAAGATAACAGAGTTGCCATGTAATGAATGTAATCTTACATTACAAATTGAGTTGACATTTAATAAATAAAAGGAGAGGCTACTCAAATAGATTTAGAGAGTTTTTTGTTTGTTTGTTTTTTAATTTACCCAACAGAGCAAGGTAATTCCAAGGCTGGGCTCTCCATCACTGGAACTGGTTCATTATCCTAAGAAAGAAAGAAAAAAAAAATTCAGATTTAATTTACCTTTTTGTTTGTTTGTTTGTTTATAGAGTATATATTTCACTTTTTAAGATTAAGATTTTTTTTTTTTTTTTTTCTCTCTCTTCAGAAATGATAGTCCAGTTACAGGAAAAAGAAGAAAACATATCCAAAACCTTACCAGAGGAGACGACTCTGGAGTTTTGTGAATCATTTTTCTTGTATAGGGACCAGGTGGACGACCTACTGATTTTTTTTTCCCCTTTCTTTCTATACCATTACTTAAATCCCTAGAAAAAAATTTATATTTTGTGCTGTATTATTAAAGATACTTGTCAATGAACACATGTTTTCCTTAGGCAACGAACACATGCTTAGATGTCTATTTCTAACACATTGCACTAATTGAGGTTATTCTGGTAAACCCAAAAGTTCATCTACAAAACTACATATTGTCGCTGGAATTCTGGAATAACATAATGAACTGACGCAAGATCTTTCTAGTGACATTACTGATTCCATAATGTTGAAAAAGAATGAACAAGTGCTTACCTATGGGATCACACTTGCTAAAAAAGATGGCACATCTCTAATATGAGTTATAACTCCATATCATACTTACTATTTAGAATCCTAGTTAAGATCACTGCATAATAGGCCCAGAATGTGAAGGAATTTTGTTTCCCAACTGGAAGCAAAGTGGGATATTTTTTAATTGTTCTTACTGGTAAATCTCATGCTTTTTCAGTAGGATCTTAATACAATATTATTTAAATAAGTTCACACAATCTGTTTTCATAATCACCTTAAAGTACAATGTGAAACTAAATGAGCTTACATATTTTAAATATTCTTAAAGTGCATCTGTACATTATATAATGAAAAGGGTCTTTTGTAGGCAAGAAAACTATACCTAAACTAACTCCATTTTACCACAACATTGCTAAAATGACTGTATTTTTTACCTCACATCAGGAATAGGTTTAGATGATTTTCTGCCTTTAATTTTGAACTCATGAGAGGTTCCTTCTGGTTCTTTCTCAGCTTTTAAAGCAGCATTTGGTGGTACAGGAGGAACACGAATTCTCAAGCCAAACAAGTGTTTCTTTTTCTTAATTTCTTTTCCAGACATAAACCTAGATAAATTCAAAATAATTGTTAAAGTTCAAACCTCAGAGAAAGCAGCTTTAAAAATAAAAGTGCAAAATGAAACTATTCATTCTAATGCTATTTTCTTTCTCCTTTTCCCCTAATGGAATCCTTACTCTTGAATACAGGATGCAAAGTGGGAAGAGCATATAAGTCAAAAACAATTTTGCTCAGGATCTGGGTTCCACTCTAACTCCAACAGCTACCTGATATTCTGAAACAGAAATAGCATTTCTGTGTAAAAAAATGCAGTGTCATCTACAGACACAGTGATCATTAGATGGACTGAATGAAGGAGACTGAGAGATAGTCTACTATAGACTAAAACAGGGAAAATAACACCCTAGAGGGAAAAAAAACAACACATACAAACACACTACTTACATGGTCTTGTAATCATTTAATGCCTCCAGTACATGCTCATATCTTTCAGATTTTGGTGTATCTGCCAACTGTGAAGTATTAAAAAATAATTTAACCTGTCATTTTTTTTTTAATATAAAAGATCCTGGTTAAGTCATTAAAACTATAGGTTTGCATGTCAAATATATTTACAAAATATTTGTTGAGCTTAGGGGATCTGAAATTCCACTTACTCCTACCTCATATATAGCTAAAAGACTTCACTCTTATTCAATTAAAACCACCTAAAGAAAGAACCCAAATGATCATTTTATTCCTTCTGTGAATAGTCTCTGCTTAATAAAGAAATGATTAATCAAAAGAGTAAAATGAATTTGCCCATTTCATTCAACATACAATTTTTCCCCCCATTTAGTAAGAGAGGTCAAGAAAATGCAGGCTTTGGAATGAAATGAAACCCTTCAAAAAGGGGAAAAATACTGCCTAAGGAATTGAAAATACCACTTAGCAGAAAAGAGGTGACTTGTCATGTTCTGGATCTCCTCTCTTCTGTCTCCCTCCTTCTAGACCCGGAGCTGTGTGTTTTTCAGGGATGGATTGAATTGGGGAGGGTGGGAAGAAGAGCAAATCAAGGTCCGTAGCTCCTCTACTTCTTTAAAATGCCCTGTGTGCTCCAATTAAATAGAAGACAGCTAGCCCCACTTCCCTCATCCACATCATTGCTTCTTTGTGCCAACAGTTTTACAATAAATGATTTTCAATCTACAGAAACTTAATTTATATGAAATGAACGTTCATTTCTTCTGTGTATCTCAATAAACAAAACAGAAGTCAAAATTAAATAGTCTATAGGCATTTGTCAAACTACACAGTAAGCTGGACGGATCATCTCATCCTATTACCTTATTTTGTGCAAGCTTTTCTTTAAAACTTCTGACTTCATATGACAGAAATTAATAGATTTAGTTAAGATCTCTAATATATCTCACAGAAGGAAACCAAATGCCTCATTTATGACACTACTGATCATTTTGCAATAAAGCTCGAATATCAATGATTCTCTTTAAACAAAGTTCTAACTCTCATTGTCTGAACACATGCATTTTGAAGGACTTTCCCTTATTTATGAATATAAGTAATGGGTGTTACTAATCTAAAGAGAAACATACACTTGATTCTCATACTGTGGCTGCTAACAGAAATGGATTACAGATGTATGAATTTACTGAAAAGGACAGAAGTAGGATATACTTGTGACATGAAACTTTCAAAACAATTAAATGTCCCCTGCATTAAAAAAAACTTCAAAATCTAAAACAATTTCACAAGAAAAAAAATCTATTCATAGTATGCAATCTCAAACATAGCCATAAATTTGGCATTGAACCCTACATGCAGAAATCAAATAATAATAATAATACCCACACTGCTCCTCTTGATCAAATATGAAGTCAATTTACTTGGGGAAATGGATTTCCTGTAATGTTAACGTAACTGCACAGTAAATCAAGTAACTAGAAAACTAACTAGCATAGCAGTTAACCAAGGACAAGATGTCTTGATGAGCAGTAGAATCAGACCGGAAAAGGATCAAAATAGTCTTTAAACCAGTAAACAAACAGATCAAGTTCCCTTTTAGAAAAAGTGAGAAAAGAGGAAATCTCTACATACAATGATTTGTCAAGTATTACACCTACAGATTTTGAAAATGTATTCATACTCTCTATATTCAAGTCTACATTCAAGTTTTCTGGTCTGTTCACATGAAAATATCAAAGATCTATGTAACAATTATAAAATGAAAATAAAGACAAACACACACACATATATATGCAACAGAATAAATAGAAGAGTTTAGTATAAAGTTACTATGTTAGAAATAAACTGGTAGTTACCTGTATCACTTCAGAAATTTTACAACTCAAAACTATACACCACTCCAAAGCACTCTATTTTTTATAAGGAGATTAAAGATGTTCTCTTCTTCATTTTTGTTTACCAGATCTTAAGGCAATAAAGGATATAACTTCCTACATACAATTGCTCCTAAGACTCACATTCCCTACTCATTTACAGGACTCACGCACTGTTAGGACAAACAAAAAGGACCATTTCAATTACTTACCTCACCAGGATGCAATCTGTCCCAGTTTTCATTAATGTATGCCATAAGTTCAAGTTCTGAATCAAAGTATTTCTTCTTATGAATAACACTTAGGTTGTAAAGGCATAGATGTGCTATATCTACCCTAAAGTCAGAAACATTTGAATCAAAACCAGAAAAAAAATCTTTAATTTTTCACATTTTTTTCTTAAAGTAGCTTAGTATAAAAGTTATCAATATAATTTGGCTGGAGGAACACAGAGCACAACTTGAAATATTCTCAATCCAAGAAACAAGATGAAGTATTTTGTCATTTTCCTCTCAGTCCTTCTGCTTTTCATTTCTGCCTCTCCTTCTTATCCTGATGTTTAGACTCCAAAACTGATTTAAACCGCAGCATATTTAATTGATTCAGAATTCATATAGGACCGTATCAATTCTCAATTCATACAAATACTTTGGTAAACTAACATTTAATGAGGCCATTTGCACAATTTCTTTTTTTAAACAATCATATCCATTAAATTGCATATTATTTCTAATAACAGTTACAGTTAAAAGACTTCAAGCTACAACTAAACATTACACCTCATCAACAAAACTACTATAGAATGTGTCAAGGTATTTCCTCTTGTACTCATTACATTTATCTTATCTAATTGCAGTTCTCTAAATCTCAAAAAGGAGTTTGTTTAGATATCTCAATTCCCTTACACATGACAAGCCTGTAATTGTTTGCAATTTAACAGTTTCCGGAATAAATCCCCAAAGCATGGAATTGTAATGTAGCTGTGCATTTAAAGATAAGTTCTGAAGGGAAGTGTCCTTGTTCATAAACGTAGTAACAGCAACTCGGAAGATCAAGAGAACAAGTAGATTTCCTTATTTGCAAGGAGAGTTTAAATACAAAAAAAAAAAAAAAAAGCAGGTATTCAACTAACCCTTTTCTTCATTTTCATTTAAATAATACTTACCATCTCAAGGGTAAACGTTTGAGGTATTCTGGTCCAGAACTGCAAACTGAGCAAATGAACGTATAAAACCTAAAAATATATACATATGTATATATGTGGGTGGATGAGTGTCTGTGTACATACATACACACACAAATTTAAAGCTTTAACACACCATAGATTATGAGCTATTCACCATTCAGACAAGACTCTCATCTTTTTTTCTGAAGGATAGAATGGGAAAAAAATTCAAATACACGTGCTAGAACCCAAGCCACATGATGTTTGAGATGCCTAGTCCTCCATCTCTCTTCACCCACTTCCATAATTCATGCTGACCTCTACTTGGCCCACTCAGTATCCCTACTTCCTATACTCCATCTTTCAGATCTTCCCTCTTATCCTCCCAAGATGTGATGCTCCCTACTAACACTGTTCTACACTCCTGAGCAAGGCAAGTGAACACACTGCTGGAGACGCTCCTTAATGTTCCCACTCTGTCCTCACAAATGCAGAAACCTGTGCACAACTGTAAGCATGCACTTAAAGAGGCATTTCCTCGGTCCTAACTCAATTCCTCTAAACATTCTAGCAGAACAAAAACAATTAAGATATAAATGAATGAGATGATCCTTGATTCTTCTCTCCTCATCTCACCTGTTTTCCCCTCCCCAGCACCTGTTTTTAACTGCTCCAGTTCTCCTAAAAATAAAAGCACACACCAGTGTCCTTGCTCATCTCCTTTACTCTCCTCTAAGCCCATGTGATCAGATGTGCACAGTACTCCAGCTTCTCGTACCCCTCAAACCAACAGTTTTAAGTAATCAGGAAAAAAGTTGGAAGGACGCAGCACAGCTAGATGGGGATAAGCATATAGAAGAGTTACAGGAGATGGAAAAAGCAGGGAAATAAAGCCAGAAAACCATCTTTTGTATGCTACTCCACTAACAGTGAATTCCAAACAGTTGCTGCACGCACAAACACACACCTGCCTGTTGCATGGAGGATTTTAGTCACCAACACAGTTGGAGCTTGAAGCCCCTACCTAGCTTACAGGTCCACTCAAGCAGTCTGCTTTAAAGTTTCCAATCTCCCAAGAGTCGAGTACCTAGAGTCTAAGCGACTTCTGTGCAAGTGAAATCAGTAGCAGTTTGAATTCAGCTATTCATCAGTTGCCCTTTTATTTACTTTTATTTTTCAGAGAAGACAAACTGCATTTTCCTCACAGCTAAATACAAGCTTCATTTTGTATAATGTTCTACACAAAACACATTTCAGTGTTTTAGAAAAACTGTCATAATATAAATGTTTAAAAAAGCTCACATATGAAATATACCCTCTGCATTTTAAATAAAGACACCATAAAGTATAGTTAAGTTTCTTACCTGTCACCAAAGAGCATTGGCTTTTGGAGGCATTGCACACAAGCCTCATGAAACCACTGCTTACATTTGCAGCACTGCAACATCTTCAGATACCAGCTTAATCAACAGAAAGAAAAACAAGATGTGTTAAAACAATTACCAAAAATGGTACACAAACTAAATAGTAAGGAATCTTCTGACTGAGTTAACTTTCATAGTGTAACAAGCGCGATCATTTGTAGGGATATATCAGTAAGGTTTAATTCCATAATGAAAAGTCTCTAGGAGAGGCCTTAAGTAATAAGAGGCAGTCTAATAAAAGGATAAATTAAGTTGTCAAATAAATAAAAGACAAATTTTCTCTGAAAACTACTTTTTAATTTTCAATAAGAAATCAAGAACTATATTTGACTCCCTTCAACAGACTGGATTAGCTTCCTTGATATCTTCCAAAGCAAGGCACAATAGCATTAAGGCAGAAGCATTTGTCCTGAGGCTTCAGATTTTCGAATAACCAATTTAAACTTCATAGTTTAGTCTTTTTTTTTTAATTTTCTTCAGTCTCCCTGGAGAAAAATGAACTAGGCAAAATAGAAAGTGTTGTCTGTCCAAGTCTATAAAATTCTCAAATTAGAGCTCTGTGTATGAGCAAAAATTCTCAAGATTTGCTTCCTTATGAGATTTTGACAATATCATCCTTCAACAATCCTTTCATGAAAACTATAAATGAAGTTCTGCCTCAAAAAAATGAAAAAGGGAAATAGAAGACTAATTGAGGAAAGAAAATCTTCTTCACACAGTAATTGATACATACAGGGCATGATACTAAGGTAAAATCAGACAGGATAACATGTCATAGCATACTACATTACAAAAATTACATGTTCTATTACTGATGTAAGGAAATAACCCAATATACTTTTAATAATAGGAGCAAAGGGTAACGTAGCATTTCTCCAGATAGCCTTACTAAGTTGACTTTAATCAAAAAGTTCTAATGAGGAAGTAACAACATCCAGGAGAACACAACAAAACACTCATTTCTTTTACAAGGCATCGGCATTAGCATGTTCAACCCTAATTCATCTGGCAGTGTTTTATAAGTGTCTTTCACAAAATCTGAAGGACTTCAAAATACATGCAATTGTTTAATAAAGTTCTCTAGATCTCTAGCTTTCATTTATATTTGTGATTAATGACAAGGAGTTGCGTTAATATCACCAAGGTCTCTCTTCACTGATTCACAGAATAACCATCACCACCACACGCTTTGGAACAATAATGCATTGCCTTTCTTTACAAAATTATATTACTGTAGAAAGGACTTTCATGATATGTGATAGTCACATAAGAAAACTTAAACAGACTTGATGGAAGAATTAAGCTATTAATAATATGTTTCCTATGAGATATCTTAAAAACTGATATGATATTAATTTCAAAATTCCACCGCTCATCAAGTTTAATACCTATGCATAAAGACAGAAACAATTTCAGTTTACAAGTAAAGATCATGTGAAATCAGATCCAAAGTTTGCAGCTGTTTTATGAAGAAAAGTTCTTAGAGAATATCCATTTACTTACTCTCCAGGTCCTCCACAGTAGCAGTAACACTGCTGGACATTGGTTTTATGACCTGCATCCCACTCAAGTTCTGTTGCGTTATATGGTAACGTTTGTTTCATGACTTGCAGTGCTTTGGCATTTGGTCCTTTCTTAAGCGCACCGCCCCTCTGGGAGAAAATAAATCCATTCATTTATAAAGACAGTAATATGTTTCCAATATTTTAATTTGGAAACTATGAAAAATTGTATGTAAAACACTTACCTGTATTTATGCTTTAATATACTAACCCATTTCCTTAAAAATAAATTGAAAACCAACTTTTGAATATTTCTTAAACAAAGGGTTAGTTCCAACATACAAAACCTTACTGTACAACCATACAAACCATACAAGTCAAAGTAAAAGGAGGAGAAATTTCTGAAAGAGGTTAGTTTTGTTGTTTTTCAGTTTCAACTTCAAAAAAATATGTAAACAACAGTGTTTTTCTAGAAACATACCTTTGTTGTTGTTGCAAAAACACACTGTCGACAGAGCCATTTATCATCTGAATCAATCACACTGGAATCAATATTTGGTGTGTGACACAGCTGATGATAACCTATATTAGAAACAATCAATTTAAGTGTTGTTATAATGGCAATACATGAATATGCATATAATATTAATGGAACTATAGTGTATTATCTTTCATTAATTAGTAGAAAGATCAATATCATATTCAGAATGCTCTTTCAAAATTTATTAGTGGGAAAAATAGAACTTTATTTACAAAACAGATGTTGTTCACTTAAAAATTGATTATCATTATTCACTGAGAAGCCTCTGAGGGCTATAAAATTTAAGAGCATTTGAGCAGTCAGTCATAATCAGGCAAATATCAAAACATATTAAAAAAAACAAAAACAAATCAAAGTATCTTTTAAAGTACAGTAAATAGAAATAAAAGAGCTAATTACCTTGACCACATTTATCACATATAACCATTTCATTTGGTGCTTCTGAATACTCTTCCTGACATATTGTACAGACCATTTCCCCACTCTCAGTGGCTCCTAGACAGAGATGAAAATACATTTTCTTCAGACTACATCTGCAGTTGTAACCGCCACCATGTGCACAGCTTTTTATTGCGAGTTAGATCTTTGCATTGCAGAAACAGATTGCTACAGAGCTTAACTTCAAAAACAAAAAACCTCAGACATTATAGACTTTATTTCTACAAGTTTACATCATTTACCATAAAACACAGGTTATTTATAGGCTACCTATTGCCTATTCACTAAGCTGTCAAGGCTTCCTTAACAATAATAAAAAATAACTGAAGGAATGTAAATGCAGAATCAAAAAACACACATCAATTATCTGGACAACTGATAATTTGTTATTAACAGTAGTTCATATATTTTTCATATAAATATTATATGCATGATTTGGTGCATATCTTTAAGAAACAGAACAGTCCAAGGCATTTTAAATTTATTATTAAACTCCAATACTCCTAAGATACTTAGAAAACTAAGAGATAGTATTACTTCTTATACTGATCTGCAAATATGCAAAAGCAAACAACAAAAGCAGAGCTAAGAGACAGTTTTAAACTGGTGATTGGGAAAGAAATTAAAATACAAATTATTTAAGCAAGTACTATACTGATGCACTAATATTTAACTGTTACCATAAACGAATCAAAGATCATAAATTAATACTATACAGAAATAGAACAAAGAGCAGCATTTTAAACATTTCTGGAAAGCAGTATGTTTTTGCTATGAACAAAAAGCTCGTCCTGTTAGCAGATAAGTGTTTACCCTAAACATCAAGAAGGAAAAAGGCCCAGATCAGCCTTTCATTACTTCTATGCAATAAAGAAATTCTAACTTATTTTCAGACATAGTAACTACAATTTCCATCCACCAGAACTACAGTATTAAAACACTTTCTACTCCCCAAGTATTTGAAAAATAAATGTTAATGTACAACAGCATCTCACTTAATTGAGCATTTCTTCATAATATATGACGACTTCAAAATCTGTAATGGATTCTTATGTAAAACAGCTATGGTGTTACATTTAAATGTGAAAATTCCCTTCAAATTTGCTATTTTCTAGTCCTTGCTTGTTTCCTATACTGTTACAACTAAAAAAAAGGCACAAACCATAGCCACTACATGAGCACTTGCAATTTTGTTACAATGAAATATTATATTCTACCCCCCCCCCCCAATAAATCCAAATATAATTATTGTTTAAAGCTACTCTCTTCCCTGCACGTAGTCATGTAAGGAAAAAAAATAATGGCAAGGATAAAAAGTTATTTGAAGGGGACTTTTTTTTGTTATCTAGCTGACAATCCCAGATCATAATAAAATACACTATTCTTTTGTATTTAGGAATAAAATAACAATTTAACAGATATAATAATCTAAACAAAATACCAAACAATGACTACTTCACTGCAGTTCTTGCCTGTTTGTATGTCCTTCCAGAGAACCCAGGATTTGGAACTGTCTTCAAATATAATGAAGCAGTTCTGTTTCAGTTTGTTTATCTGGAAAAAAAAATGTAGTGGAAGCCATGTGTAAAAGGGCTAAACCAAATAATGCATTTAATACTAAATAAGTGATACAAAGCTACTGTCGTATTTACTCAACATATGATATTGTAACACTGCAGTCAAGTTAAAAAATATTTACCTTTTTGATAGTTCCAAGATAAAACAAGCCATCTGACCATCTAGCTAGGACATCCTGACCTTCTTCAAATTTACACAGTGGCTTTTTAGCTTTCTGTCCATCACGTACAGACAGCTTGGTCAAGGATGCTGAGGTCTTATGGCTTCGACGTAGAGGAGAGCGCTTATGGACCAGTGAATTACCCACCCCTGTAGAGTCTCTAAAAGCAAGAAAGTAAGAAAAAAGGTAAATGAAATGAAGGTAAAGTAAGAAACTATGTATAGTCACTATTAGTGTGATTTACAGCTAGAAATCACCTGGCTAACACCAGGGCCTTAGGTAATTAACAACCTGGTCATGTTTTCAAATTTTATGCAGCTTTAATATAAGTGTACCTGTAACCATGAAAGTCTACAGATTTGACAGTGAAAGGTTTACATAAAAGAAAAAAACTCCCATGAAACCAATAAATATAAATAGAGGGCAGGGAGGAGACAAACATTTCAGCTCATAATCTCTCCATTAAATCACCGAAAGCAGCAAAGGAGGTATCAAGAACACCAAACACAGGATCACCTATGTAAAATAAGTCACGGGAGTTAAAAGGGTGCACTGACTTCTAAAATCCCAAGGAAACTATTAAACTACTTCTGACCATAACGCTCTGGTAGCAAGAACACTATCAATGTGGTTGTTTGCATAGCTACCTGTTCAGAATTAAAAATAAATAATAATAAAACACACACAGGTGAGGGTGGAATTCAGCCCAGGTTGAGCACTGTGCTTAAATCAAGGTCTCTATAAATTAAGGCACTCATACGCCACATTACAGCACAAACACAGCTGTCGAGATTTCCAGCAAAGAATGAATTTCTTCTACATGCTGAAATTCTAATATATAGCAGAGTTTTTCTCTCCCTTAGAATCAGAAGAAAACATCAAGGAATGAAAACAAGAGATCTTTAGCCTTTCTTCAGATGAGAAATTCAAAATTTTAGGTAACTTGACCAATAATTGGCATCTTCTAGTACATTATTGCAACATATAGCCTCTTTATAGAATCAAAGAATCACTGAATTTGGAAGGGACCTCTAGAGATCATCTAGTCCAAACCCTGTGGACATGCACCGTCACCCACAGCACGTGGAACAGGATTGCATCCAAGAGGGTTTTGAAGATGTCTCTCATAGGGCAGATGTTCCAGGCCAGAACTGGCCAGGGGGGCCAGAACTGGACACAATACTCCAGATGTGGCCTCATCAGGGCTGAGTAGAGGGGCAGCATCACCTCCCTCGACCTGCTGGAGACACTCTCCTTGACACAGCCCAGGATCCCATTGGCCTTCCTGGCCACGAGGGCACACTGCTGTCTCGTGGTCAACCTGTCATCCACCACGATGCCCAGGTCCTTCTCTGCAGAGCTGCCCTCCAGAAAGTTGGTCCCCAGCCTGTACTGGTGTCTGTGTTTTTTTTCTCCCCAGGTGCAGGACCTTGCACTTGCCCTTGTTGAACTTCATGAGGTTTCTCTCTGCCCAGTTGTCCAGGTCCCTCTGAATGGCAGCGCAGCCCTCTAGGGTATCAGCTACTTCTCCCAGTTTGGTATCAGCAGCAAACTTGCTGAGGGGGCACTCTGCCCCTTCATCCAGGTCACTGATGAATAAATTGAACAGGGCTGGACCAAGGACTGATCCCTGGAGGACACTGCTAACTACAGACCTGCAACTAGACTCTGAGCCCTGACATCCCACTGTCCACTCATCTAACCCACACTTCCAGAACTTGCCCAAGAGGATGCTGTGAGGGACAGTGTCAATTATAACTAAATATATAAGTGCATATGAGAACTGAAAAGAAGTCATACAGGAACTACCCTCCATGTCCTGAACATCAAAGAACTTTTATGACAGATTAGCCTATTACTCCCAACCACTGAACACCATGCAAAAATAAGAAAAAATCAGCATATTATAAAATAAGACCACCTAACAGGTGAGGAAGAATATTCACAGATGATGCACATAGCTAAAGACTGTAAAACATATTTACCATTCCTATAACCAAAACATATTTTCTCTTTGGAAACTACATGTATACATACCATGCAAACACAAGGGCAGACCAAAACTAGGTCACCCTGAAATATCCAAGTTTCACCTCATTAGGATAGTTTAAGTAGCAATATTACCATCAGTAATATTGAACTAACCAGCAAGCACTAACAAGACAGGAATTAAAATGGCTTAAGCCATCAAAAACAAGCAGGAACGCAAGAGTTTCTTTTCTAGAGACAAATCAATGTTTTAGGGGGGTTTTTGTTTGTTTTTGTACTAAAAGGCAAATCAGCTCAAAAAACTTTGTAGCTATTCAGCTACTATTGCAGCTATTTCAGGTGTTTTTTCCACCCTAGCAAGAGCCCAAAAGAGACCTGATGGGAAGAGGTGCTGTATGAGGCCAGATCAGTCCCATCCAGCCCTCTCTGACAGCCTCATGGACAACAGGGCCACCAGTTTCAGGCCTGCCTGCCATCAGGTTGTGGCAGACAGAAGTAAGGTCCTTTTTTTTAAAAAAAAAAACACCTTTTAGGGAATGTTCTTCTGGACATTTAAGTATTTGCTTCACTGAACCTGTGAAGTAGCATAGTTTGTGTAGGTAAAATGAAGTAGCACCTCTGTTTGCCTCACAGCTGGCATTTTCTTCCTTTCTGCACTACCATTTTCCATCTTGCCCCTGCACAGCTCAGTGATGGTTCTGAGAAACATCCCACACACACATCCGACATTTCTAAAATAACCCTACCCATTCTGCCACTTCGCCCATGAAAGTTCATTAATATTGTTGCTACTTTTGTTCAATTCTTCTTTATCTTTGATAAACAGACCAGGATAGACACTGCATTCAGCATACAAGCTTACAATACGTTAATAACAACAGCATAACTCATTTTTCTCTCTACTCCTTTCTTACCAATAACTCATATAGCTTGGGCATAAATAGGCACTGAGTTTAAAATTTTGAAGAATGATTGGAAGCTCTGGATTCTTTTAAGTGCTATCAGTCAGCTCAGAGGCCATGGTTTCTCTTTTCACTGTGTGTTTGTTCTGTCTGTACTAATTTCATTTGCTCTTTCATTATCCAGCCATGCAGTAGCTCAACTTTTCCACAATGCTTGGCCTTCCCCATAATTCTGAATAAGCTTACCATTAGAAAATTCCTTTCATTTAAAATAACTACTTTTTACACATCATTGCAAGAGTTTTCCCCTTATCTTGCATGATAGCTTAAATTTTATTTATTTTTAAGAAGCAAAATCCCTAGCCCTTGGCATTTGTTATCACTATGTTCTACTCCCTCCTTCCTATCTGTGCTCAGTTTATACATCCAAACACCAGATAGACTAAGAAACAAATCTGTCTGGAAACTAAGTCAAGGAAGAAGTTAGACCCTTCATCAGCTCCTAAAGCCTTTGTGAATATGTAGATACAAGGCAGCACAAAGCAAGTGCAATAAAAATAGCTCAAAGCAGTCTGAAAATATTTGCTAAGATATATCCTCATTCCTGCCAACAAGTCTTTTCTTGGGAAGGACATATCATGAAGATACATTAAAAAAATATATATGCGTCAAATTACCTCTATGAGCCTGAGTTAATGTATTAAATATGTTAATAGATTCTAGTGTATACCTTAAATCATCTGGAGCACAGTCACTAGGGCTAACGGACCTCAATACAGCCCAAGAAATGTTTCTATGGTTTCACAGAAGACTTTTTAAAAATAAGTTTGTAAGATTAACTAATTTCAGAGCAAGAATAACTGAAAAAAGCTTTACTCCTATTTTCAGGATGTAAAAACAGTACAAAAAAATCTTGCACATAGTAAGCACAAACACAAAATCATTTATTATACATCAAATATTAAGGATTTTCATTTAAATCAACAAACAAGGTATTTTGATGAATTTTACATATAGAGAGAGCACCAGATGCTTTTGAAGAAGTCTTTTCTTTCACTAGAAGAGCTTGTCCCAGAAGTCCATTCAAAGTATACTATTAAAGTACCTTCAGTATCATTTTCTGTCATAAAGCATTTAAGATGTCTACATATTGACTTACATAACAGACTAAATTCACTGTCTGAAGTAGCTATTGTAAAGATCTGTGCCAATAAAGCATATTATTTCACAGTTGTGCACATTGTTCTTTTGATGGAAGATATTATTGCCAAACTAATGACTGAAGAGTTTATGAAGCATCTCCTGATCTGCTACTTTTCACTTAAAAACATGTAGACTGAAAACTGGATTAATTTATTTTAATAGGCCGAGAGCTGCAGCTAGCTTGGGAGTTGCATTCCATGTGCCTTCTGGAGAGTCTGCACAAAACAATCGGTGTTAAGCAGTGTAACAACTGTGCGTTTTAATATTAATTGCTTTTCAGTTGTGTTCCAGCTCTCTGCTAGATAGCAGAAGACCTAAAAGTTACACAAGTCATTAGCTGTAGGAAGATAAAATCAGGGTGGGGAGGAGGAGGGAAGTAAGGTTAATTTCTTGCTTGTCCATTTTTAATTTGATCCGAATTCTAGGTATTTTTTAAGACTTTGCTTTCAAATCTTCCCCAAAACTCTCTCCATAGGACCTTCCTATGATTCCATTTAGAAGTAACCAATAAAACCAGTACCGTTTAAATAACTTCTCCACTATCTTAAAAACATCCAAGTTTTTATTGTAGAACATCCAACAGACATGATCCTACTTGACTTCCAGATTCAGGTGATGTAAAATTCTACATCATCTCTTAAATCCACAGAACTAAGCTACACTTCACATCCTAAACCATGCACAGCTCTGTGTATTATTAGGCATAGAGGGGTTTTTTTGTTCAATATGGGCTATATTGTAGCCATATTCTTATTCAGCGCACAACCAGAAACTCAAAGAAACACACTTCAGCACATAGGAAGTCTTCCAGAAGTTCTCTAGTAAGTGACAAAAATTCTTCCAGCTGTTGAAGCATGGTTCAAAACACAGAGTGCACTTTCACCATTCCCCAAGAAGGTCATATCATTTAGTATGAGGTCATTCACTAACTTGGCAGCCCCGGGCCTGGCTGTTAACTACAGATATTCAAGTCAGTCCTACTCATCTACTTAATCAATTAGTTTAAAATATCATGCTGCAGTCTCAAAAGATGGCTATTACTCTTCGTTTTTATGATTTAACATTCTTTACTGACCCTCTCTGAGGATAAGCTACCCAAAATTCTCAGTAGCAAGCTATCAGTCTGCAATTAGAAATCAGGACAATTCTATTGGTTAAAGTCAGCAAAGTTAGATTTCTGTGTCAAAAGCTGATCTGTCACTTTGATTGAAGGGTAGAGCGCATAAGTGTTCATGCAGTGCCTCCAACTCCCATTTCTCCAGTAACAATATATAAGAGGAAGAAAAAGGTCAGGAAGAGAAGTGATGTGAGGAGGGCAGAGGATGGAAGACTGAGCAGCCTCCCTCTTCTTCCTCAGCAGCAGTGCCATGTTGGGCCTTTCCACACTCCTGTGCTCCTCCAGCTGTAACAATTGCCCTGAGACGCTCCTGGTCTCCCTCTGCAGAGTTATTCCTTCATCCGGTTCAGTTCACTGATCTGTTACATAGAATGGTTTGTCAGCACAATAGAGCAAAGGTAAACACATGGCTTGGGAAAAGAACCCCTTTAGCTGGCACTGCCAAAGTGTGCCATGCAGTTATAGATCATTTCATTTATAAACCATGCCAAGTTTAAAAATAATAGTAATAATCTTTGGGCATTTTAACTGTTAAGAGGGAATTTTAATCCTTCGAGACAATGACTCATACAAGTCAGATTTACAGGTAATTAATTTATTCCCAGTATATAGAAACCTCACTGAAAGGAAACTTGGTAGAGTCCAGCAGGTTTAACAGAAGGACGTTCAGACTAGAAATCGCAAGCTGTGGATACTACATTCTGCTTGCACAAATCCTAAGGAGAAGGATCCACAGATCCTTCTCAAAAATGAGAAGCATAGTACCACATAGAAGAGAAAGATCTAGTGAAAGAACTTCTGGTAGGCAAATACATTCAATTTAAACTTGGCTTAGAAGTAATTTGACATTTTAATCTCCATTTTATTTAAAATTAGAGCAGATTACTCTTTCATTGAACTAAAACCCAACACAGAACCACAAATAGGGACTGTAAAGTGTAAACAATCTGTTCCACCTTCATGAAGGCAAGACAGTTAACATTTCAGAAGGAGGCATAGCTAGGAAAGACTCACAAGGGGCAAAACTGAGGATATGCTTCCACACGTCAACTGAGCAGCTTGCTTCTATCCCACCAGCTCCAGAATAACAGCCAAGCGTCTTCATATGCTTCTCTATCCAGTTTCCCTTTCCTTACCATGGGTTAGCTTTCTGTTATTTCTGATATTTTAAACAAATTAAGGCAGCTCATAGAAAGTACACAAGTCAACACCTGGTAAGCAGCAAGAGCTCAGGCAGAAGTTGCCAGAGAAGAATAAGCCTTTCATGGGAGTCGCAGTCTTCGCACAGTTTGCACCCAGTGCTGTGAAACCAAACCCCATGCCATGCTCCCAGAGGAGCTACCAGATGTTAACAGCTGGGGAGGGCTGGATCCCAAACACATTTTCTTCCCACCTTTCTTGCATCATCTCTGCAATTTCACCATATCTCTTGCTGAGCCATATTTGCTCAGTGTGTCCACAACATGCCTTTCCTCCCACCCCACCCCAAACAGAAAGATTCAGATGGGACAATAGGAAGTGCAGCTTTCCCAGGTACCAACCGTACCGCCAGTCTGCCCCCGTCGTGGTAGGGGTAGTGGGAGAAGCTTTGTCTTTATACCCATTGGAACATCTCTTATTTCAGCATATGTATTTTGTCTTGTGTCATGCCCTGCATCACTGAAGAGCCTAGCTCTGTCTTAATCATCATCTCAGAGGAGCTAGTCAGGTCTCCACAAAGCCCTCTCCCCTTCAGAGGCAGTGGGGCCAGTTCCCTCAGCCCCTCTCAGAGGCCAAGTGCTCAAGTCACAAAACACGTGTGACCACACTTCAGTTCACTGATGCTTAAAACGGTGCCCTGTTTCAGGTCTCCCAGTAGAAGGAGAATGTGGTCTGAGGAGTGATGACTAGAAGGGGCATCGATCAGTCTACTGGCTCTTCCCATCAGTACAGCCTAGCCAACTTGGCTGCCTTTTCTGCCAATATACACTACTGGCTCATTTTCAGTATGTTTTCTCCCATATGCCAGGGAGCTTTTTCTGAGGAGTTGTGGCTCCCACCCCTCCAAACTAGGCTCAGACAAGATTTCTTCCTTTCCAAATGCCAAAGTTTGTATTTGTCCCTGCTGAAATCCATGAAGGTTCTGTCAATCCCTTTTCTTCAGCCTTGCTCACCAGCTTTGATCAGTTTGGTAATGCTGGATTTCCCCTTGATAAATCCATGCTGATGCCTACTGGTCACCACCGCCTCCATGTGTTCATCTTCATCATGGAAGCATCTTCTAAGAGAATGCCCTCCATGATTATACTGGGTGTCAATGAGCCTGCAGCTCCCTGTGTTGACCTTTTGGCCCGTTTTGAAGATAGTGCAACATTTCCATTCTCCAGTCTTCATGGATCATCCCTGTTCTTCACAACCTAAGACAATGAGCAGCCCTGCAAGGATATTGGACAGTTATCTCAGCACTCTCAAAAGCAGCCTGACAGGTCTAACAGGAGCACATGAGGCTGACCCATTTAAATGTGCAACAAGCCAATTCACCTGCTACTCAAGAAAGCAGAGTTTATCAAATTCATCATGGATAGTGTCTAGAATATCATTTAAAGTAGGGAAAAGAGAAACTTTGTCCTGCCAATCACTTCAGAGTAGTGATTCTATATACAGGCTGGTCCTTGTTAGCAAGGTAAGTTCTAACTTGTTTACTTCTCAACATCACCCAGTTGAGTACTACTCATCATGATCAGAAGTGATTATCAGGATATATATAATCCCAACATAACTTTTAAGAGTGCTAAAAAAAAAAAAAATCTTTTAAGACTGCTTTAAAAAAAAAGTTTTGGCAATCATTTTCGCTCCAAATTCTTCCTATCTGGCATTTCTATACATCTTTTCCATACTCTCAAAAGTACATCTACCACATGACATGATAAAAACAGCAAGTTCTGCTTTAAAATGGTTGCAAGAACTAAAAGATCCCCAGACAGTCCATTCAGCTACATAGCAGTTCGGCCTGCATACTGCTCCACGACAGAAATTTCAGCCAGCAGTCTGACAAAAGCGATTATCCCTCTCTACTCAGGCCACATCTTTCCTCTGTTGGGAGATCCCAGACAGGACACAACATTCTAGACATCAGTGAACTGAAATGTGTTCAGTGGAAGGTCACTGAAATGTTCGGTGACTTCAGCACTTGCCCTGCAAGAAGGGTCTGAGAGAACTGGTCCCACTGCCTCTGAAAGGGAGAAGGCTTTGTGTAGACCTAGCCAGCTCCCCTGAAGTGATGATCAAGACAGAAACAGACACTTCAGTAGTGCAGGGCAGGAGGACACTAGACAAGACAACAGAGGTAAGCTGAAATAAGAGATGTTCCAAAGGATATAAGGACAAAGCTCTCCCACTTCACCCCAGCATGAGCAGTCTGCAGCAGGTACCCAGGCACGCAGTACAGCCTCTGTCCTTGAAGTATTTTGATAGCCAGCTAGAAACCCTATGCTGAGTGAGACTGAGACATTGTGAGATTCCTCACAACCTGAATTACACTTTCATCCCATGAATTACAACCATTACGACCTTTTAATAGGATTAGATTCACACTTCCTGGTGGCTCCCTAGATTCATTTAATAATAATAAAATCATTTGATTTTAGTCAATTTGCTCATTATTTCCCTCAAAAAAGTGTTTCAATTCTACTGATGCTCAAATTTAAAGAATCAGTCTAACAGATCCTTACAGAACAAGCCATTTCCCTATGCACTGGAGCCTAAAGGGAAAGAGGGCAGAGCAGCACTGTATTGTAACAGTCATTTGTAGAACAACTTGGGATTGATCCTGTGTTTATACACAAAGAATAGGCAGTAGGCAGTGTCAAAGGGCAACTAAGAGTATGGCATCAGAATGCAACACCTCGTTTTTATCACATCTCCCCTTAAATGTATAGTTGCATCCTCTTTAACCCACCTACTGCCTTGTGGGTTTCCACAGTATCCAAACACAGCAGGCTCCACAACCTACCTAAAGGAGCAAAGTATGAGCATGCATCATGTAACAGAGTTCACAAAACACATTTTGACTGAGTGCACTGCGGTGAGGGAGAAAGTTTCATAGGCCGACAAAAAAAAAAAAAAAAAAAAAAAAAAAAGAAAAGGAATGTCCTTCCTCCTTGAAGGACATTCTACAAGAGGAGCAACCTTTACAAACATCCAAATGAAATAAAAGTGTTATTGTCTTCTGAGATATTATTTAGTGAATGAAATATGTTCAGGTTCAATAAGAATGCTGTCATCATGAACTCCCCTTCTCATACGGAAGAAGAAAAAAGGTCAAAACTTTTCAGTTTCCTTCCTCAACGTTCTCACCTTTTAGGAAAAGGCTGACAGTTTGGAACATAGATCCTTCAACATATTAATTTAACTGGTTTCAGAACTTTCAGTTACAGGTATTACCCTGACCAGCAACTCATCAGCACTACCTGTGGTTTTACAATTCTTCCCTGGTTTGTTTTACTCAAACACACTTCCCCTCCATTTCCTGCAAGGAAGGCCTGTAAAGAAGATGAAACCAATTTTGCAGCAAGTTCAGAGGTCATTAATGAAATAAAAAATGGCAACTCTCATCTATGAGGAAAGAAAAATTCATACTGACTTTCAGTTACATGTGTTTGTTCCCTCCAAGCTTTCTCTGCCACCACTAATATGGGAAGTTGTAAAGCCCCTTAAATTGCTGTAAAGAATTACCTTCATTCTCCAGGTTATAGAGAAGGTCACCATTTACTAAAACATTTCTAGTAAATGAGCCACCAGTTACTTGTTACAGTTGTAGTCATATACTCTACCTGATTACCTAATGCAGGGAAGGATAAATATCAAGATTTGCCTCATACAGTTATATTACCTAGGAGAGCAACCTTCAATTGCTAAAGAAACTACAGGACTAAAATAGGAAAACCACCCTTTCAGGCAAAACTGACAACAATTTAGTAGTCTTCACAGAGTAGAGGCGACAACTTGTTAAAAAGCCACATATCTGTATTTGGCAAAACAAAGATCACTGTAAAAAAACATTACTACTTTATATTCTTAAGCATAGAGCCAATCTCACTACCTTGAAGCTCTTCAGAAAGCGCCTACCAACCCTCACTACCTGACCATGTCCCTTTGTTTTCCCCGAAAATGAAATACTTGAACATTAACGTATATTCTAATATTATGAAACCCCATGCACACACAGCAGCATGTTGTCCTCGTTGAGTAATAAAAGTACCAACACCGCCTTCCTACAAAACTCGAGTACCAAAGTGAAGAAAAGCTTCAGTACATCCTTCCTGCCAGTAACAGTTTCCACTTTTTGGTGAGTTTTAAGCACACTTAAGTGTGCTTTAGCACAGGGAGACTAGAATGAGAAAGGCTATAAGGGAGGAGAGGGAAAAAAAAAAAAAAAAAAAAGCAGTGGGCCGAGCGGTTACGGCCACCCCTTTGTGCGGCTCTTCGCCGCCTCGAGCAAACGCAGACCCCGAGCGGGGCGCACGGAAGGCGCCGCCGGGGCGACCTCGCGGCTCCCGCGGGCCGCTCCCCTGCCCGCGCCCTTTGTTTTGGTGCCGGCGGAGCGCGGCGGCCCCTCGCCCCCCACGCACGGGG
>JAWLRI010000563.1:5394350-5416642 GCA_034781795.1 Crypturellus tataupa
GGCTGGCCTCTTGCGGGGCGGGAGCGGGGGGTGCCCGAGCCGGAGCAGCCCCTGGCCCGGGGCTGGCTGCGGTGCCAGTAGGTGCGCTGGGGTCAGCAGTTTTTCTTCCCCTGTAATTAAGCAAAGTTGTCCCCCTGCTCCCGTTAGAGCTGGGTCTCCTGTTCCCGAGGCTGGCGGCCAGCGCCTCGAGGCTGGTTTTGCGCGGCTGACACGTCCGCTTCGCTGTCAGCCCTGCCCGGGGCGCGAGGCTGGGCCGGGGCCTCCGCGAGAGGCGCTGGAGGGTCTCGGACCCAGCGTCCCAGAGGAGCTGCGTGTTCAAGGGGCTGTTAAATCTGGTAGCAGCTTTCTGCGGTGATATTAACGATGGGCTTTTGAAGGGACATGTTCCAAACTGTGCCGTGGTGGAGACTGGCAGCCGCGCTGGTGTCGCCAGCTGGGAGAGCCGGTCCCTCCGTCTCGGGGGTTAGTCCTGGTCTACCCCAGGGTCTGTGTTTGGTCTCTGCTGGGCGGACATCTGGGCACCATCCCCTGCTCCAGGCAAGGTCTGCATTCGCGGGAGGTGTGATGGGCCGGGGGTGCCGGGCAGCAGCTCTGCCCCCTCTGAAGCACCGCGATGCCCGTGCCTGCAGGGGGGATGTGGGGCAGGACGGGGAGAGGCACCGCGATTCCCCTGGCTGCAGGAGGGATGCGGGGCAGGACGGGGAGAGGCACCGCGATGCCCGTGCCTGCAGGGGGGATGCGGGGCAGGATGGGGAGAGGCACCGCGATGTCCGTGCCTGCAGGGGGGATGTGGGGCAGGATGGGGAGAGGCACCGCGATTCCCCTGTCTGCAGGAGGGATGCGGGGCAGGATGGGGAGAGGCTGGGCAGCAGGAAGGGATGCCGCGGGGTTCAGGCTGCGAGAGGCAGCAGAGGAGGCACCAGCTCTGCGTGCTGAGGGGCACTGGCACTCCTGGCCCTTGCATTAGCGGGACTGGGTGCTCGTGTGGCCACCACCGCCGCAGCCCGAGCACAGGTCCCTGCTGCGCGCAGGCGCTGTCCCCCATGGGGCTACGGTGGGGCCGCAGCGCTGCGGGTGTGCAGGGCGCATGCAGGCGGGCGCTGCATCTCTGGGCGCCGCAGCGCGGCCTCCCGGCCCATGGAGGCTGCCCGGGCGCGTGGGCAAGGCGCCTCAAGGCCCCTTGCAGGTCTGCCCTGTGCACAGGGAGCTCTGGCACGCGGCTCCTCCTTCCTGCCCGGTAGCTCTGCACAATGGGGGCACTGTGTGCCCGCCGCGTCCACTGCAAGAATCACAGTTGCATGGGCGGGTGCCTTGTCCTTCCCCATCTCCCCTCTTCTCCCGCCTTCCCTGAGGGCTCGTTTTCCAGCAGGCTGAGTTCGCAAAGGGCACGCGGTCCTGCTGGCAAGCAGCGTGGCGCTAAACAAACCTTCCTGAGTCAGAACCACGTGGGTTAGACCCAACTTTCCTTTGCAGCGTGGAGCTACCTGTGAGCGCCGGGGACGCGTGCAGTGCCACTAGCACGAGGCACCTCCCCTCCGTGCGGGTGAGGCTGCGGCTCCGGCCCGAGGGGCATATCCAGTGCAGACTGCAGGAGCGGCTGCGACGCCCACTCTCAAGGAGAAGCCCTGTCCGTGCCAGGCCGCAACCTGAGAGCGGCCGCCTGGGGCACTGCCAGAGACACCTTGTCTTCAGCCAGAGGTGAAGCTCCGTGCGTGAAGTCCTTGCGCCTCTGCAGGTAGCGCCGTTCTGTCCCCGAGTGAGAGAGTTCTTGGCAGATACTTCCTCTTCATCCCTTGCCTCCTTCCGAGCCGCTGTCTGTCGCTTCTCCGTTTTTTTTGTTAATCTCTCTCCTGCAGTGAGTGAGTTTGGAGGACAGTTTGAGTAACAACCCTGTGCTTTTTATGGTAAATGTGCTCCAAGGGAGCACTCAAAGCAGCTGGCAGTCCACGAGGCTGGGCAAGACTGAAATTGCCTCCTACTGGGGTGGTAGGAGTCAAATCTGGGTTAAGGGGCTAATTTCCCTCTCCTCTCTACCTGGAAAGATCCCTGAGCGCTGCCTTTCTTAGCCCTTACTGTCAGTCTGGCTGCTGAGGGCTGATACTTACTGGAAATCCCCTGGCAGTAGCTGAAGCCAAATAATTCCCGTGCTCTGGTAGTGGTTGCACAAAAAGAAGCAAACCGAGAAAGCGAGCAGATGTGCAGGAGTGTTTCTGGGCAGCCTGGCCCTGGGCAGAGCACTGCTATGAGACAAGTAAGCCGTGCTCAGCGCAGGCTGCTGCAGACCCTGCCATGGGCTGGGGTGGGGGAAACTGCCTCTTGGGTATATACGTTTCCCTGCCTTAGACCTGGGGCGCTGCGGCAGAGGAATGGAAGTGTAGGGACATGTAGTTGTATCTTGAGAGGTCCCCAGTGATGGGGAAAGGGGATGTTCTTCCCAGACGTGTTATGGTACTTAGCCTTCCACGAGGGAAGGAGGCTGTCACCGTGAGATCTTACAGAGAGGGCAATACAGTTTTCCTACCAGGTTTGAAGAGCCCTGGTGTGGGATGAGGTGGCCTTTCCAACCCTGTCTCCATAGAGCACCCCTTCCTGCCCTGTGGTAGGACAGGCTATTTTCTTGGCCTCTGGGTGAGCTCAGCCCATCCCTTGGAATAGCTGAGGATAAATTGTGACTAGCTCCAAATAACCTGTAGGCACATGCATGCCCAGAGAGTATTTTAGTCCCTGACACATGAGCCCCGTCTAGAATGGAAGGCCTGATTCACTCGTGGTATCTCAGGAGGCGAGCACCTTTCAGGAGAGCTTCAAATCCGCGCCCAGATAAGGACACGGGGTGATGCCGCACACCCTGCTCTGAGCGTGGTGGTGGTGACAGGGTGCATCTCCAGCCCCAGACCACTCCCGGAGTCCGCAGAGACAGCTGCTGGTGTGGTGGTGGTGGTGCTCCTGAGGTGGTGATGGCAGCCTTGTTGCTTGTGATGGTCCAAGGGGAAGGAAGCCCAAGTCCTGAAGGGGGACTGTAATGGTTCTTGTCACCTGGAGGTTTTGGTTGTTGTCCTCTGTGGCCTGCTGCCCTTCCCAGCCTGGAGGAGAGGGGCTCTTTTATTTTTATTTTGTTTTGCTTTCTTGGAGCAAATGCCTGCAATATGAGCACAGCCTTCCACATCCAGATGCCTTTTCCAGAAAGCCATTTAGAGCTCTAGACTGTTGCTTGGATAACTGTGTTCTCTGATTCATCACCAGCATGCAGCCCATCCTGCAGGATCCCAAATCTGCCTGTTAAAGGCTTGGAGAGAGACAATATCTTTTAATAACTGTGTGATGCAGTTGGAAAAAACTTCTGGACATGCAGTTCTCTGGCCTGGATTAAGGGAGGACATTAAGGGGGGATTCAAGGGAGACACTCGGCTGGTTCCCGGGTGCTGAGGGAGATGGTGCGGCTGCCACCACGACCTTTGGGTGAGGGGCAAATGCCCTTGGCTTCTGGTTCTCATTTTTTCCCCTGCTGCTCGCACAAGGTCTCTCTGCTGCCCACGCTCCCTGTGTCCTGCCTGCCCTTTTCCCTGCCCTGGGAAGGAGGGTGATGCGGGGACGGATCCCAGCTCGCCACGGGTGTTGCAGCTCCGCACTTGGTGCTGTGCAAATACTGCCAGACGGCCGGGGGCGGCAGGTGGCTGCGAGCTCCACCCCGGGGATCAGGCTCTGCCACGTGTGTGCGTCTGTGTGTGTGTCTGTGTGGGGAGTTTGCTGCCGGGGCCTGGAGCCTTTGAGCCGTGCAGGTCCCTGCTGCGCTGCGCTGGCTGGGCCTGGCTCCGCTCGCCCCTGGGGGCTGTGCTGAGGGAGCCCCTGGCTGCTCAGCTCCTGGCATCGAATCCACTCCGTCTCTCTGACGGCAGCTCCTGCTTCCCATTCCAGGTGGGTGCCTGGGGCCGGGCTCCCTGTAAATGCAGGGCTTTGCTGATGCCAGAGGGGGAGTTGTGACCCTTTCCCGCTGCAAAGGGGACAAGGGGCAGACAGATTCTGCGTCCCAGTTCACGCGCTTCCCCCTGCTCTCTGAGTGTGTGAGGATTCCCACCTACAAACCCTTCCAGTCCAAGGTGGGAGCTGACAGATGAGGGCAGGCAGAGGGGGCTGGCAGGAGGAGCCTGTCTCCTGACATACGCCGTAGTGTTCCCTCCTGGCCATATGTGTTCTCTGTCGCTAGCTGCCTTCCCCTAGTCAGATACTGTGGGAGGCTCGCGAGGCACAAGCAGCATCTGTCTCTGTTGCTGGAGGAGTGTTTTGCTGAGCAATTGTGGTGGTGGTTCTTCATTGGGATTGCTGGATTTTGCTGTCCATGTAGCAGCTATTATGAAGTATTTCTTCTTACGAGCCCTTGTTGAGATGGACATTGCAGTCCTTGTTTAACGTTGTGCCACACCGAGCTGATCTGAGTTTTACTGTGGCTGGAGAGGTGCAACTGGTGCTGTGGCAGGGCTGCTGCCTGTGGGGCAGTCAGCAGCGTGGTACATGCTGCTCTGTTCAGGGCTTTCATCCGACTGGAGCAGACCACAGAGACATTTTCAATAATGCGTGCTTGTTTTGGGGGGTTGGTTTGGTTGGAGGGACTTGCCCCCCATGCACTTCTGCCCTATGTGAACAGAGCGGTATTAAGTGACTGCTCCTCCTCTGCCTGTTTCGCTGCAGCCTACTTGTGTGATCTGGAGTAAACTGCTTTCTGGCTCTGTGCCTTTCCACACAAGGGCACGATGATCCGTGTGTCCTGCTGGGCAGAGGGCTCGCCCGCGCCAGCTGTGCCCGTGGGGCGCAGCCGTAGCTGTGGCCATGGGGCGCCCAGCCCGGGGCGGCAGGAGAGGGGCGCCGGGAGGGACTCCAGCTGGCGACGGCAGCTCGGCTTGCTGCAGCGAGCGCTGCCCGGGGGCTGCTATGTGCCTCTGCTCTCTGGTGCCTCTACTTTCCCTGCTCTGCATCTATCTGGATAGACTCCCTTGACTCCCCTCCTGGGGCTGCGTAGGGTGTTTCAGAGGCTCAGGTTACTGCACTGGATAGTTTATCCCTTCCTTGGCTTACAAGCTGGACACTTGCTGCTGCTATCGCTTGGGAGGGGGCCAGCACACTCATGTCCTTCCCCAGCTCCTCTTGCTGCTGCAGGGCTGGTGCGAGGACTCGTGCATGTTGCTCTGGAGCACAGTGGCTGTGCCCGTGCCCGCACTTCCAAGGACACGTGCACGGTTCTCCTCGCCTGCGTGGGGAACATGTTACAGGACTGAGCTCCAGTGTGGAGCTGGGGATGTACCGTACACTGACGCTGTTCCACGGGCTGCTTGGGTAGCCCCAGGTGATGCTGAGACGGGTTTTGCAGGAGGCTGGAAATGTATACGGGGCCCAGGCATGGGGCAGTGCTGTCTGGCTGTTCAGGAACTGTCCTCCAGAGCTGTTCTAAGCAGTAGCTTTTTTGAATGACTGCTTGTCTTTTGGGTTTCAGGTGACGGCAAGCTGCAAAGCCCCAACTACGCCTGGGATGTGCTCTCTGCCCTTGAAGATGAGAAGCGCTAGCTAGAGTGGTCCTCACAGCCAGCACCGGGCTTTGCCAGCTTCTTCAGCTCTTCCCAGGTACCCTGGCAGCATTGGCAGCCTCCAAAGGTTGGTCATCTTGCTTGTCTATCAGACAGGCTCTGTGTGCTCATTCCCATGCTGTCTCAGGGCTTATACACCCATGTTGCTAAATCGTGGATAACTGCATGGCAGGAGGTCTTGAAGCAGGATCCTTCCCCTCAAACCACGTTGTTGTCTGTTGCCTCTTTCTAGTGTAGTAGATGGGAGGGGACTTGAACTTGGGTTGAGGAGTTGGAGGAAGCTCTCTGGGCTGGGGCACATGGGTCCTGAAGGCTGGCTCTGTCCTGATGGTGTTCTGCCCTGGAACCTTTCTTTTCCCTATGTCCCTTGCACCAAGTGCTGCTGAGGGGCCACTCTTCCCAGTGACTGCCTCTGCCACCCCTCATTAGTGCAGGGTCTGGCATGCCAGCAGGAGGGGGCTCAGCCTGTCTGCGCCTTGATCGGATTTGTCAAGGCTCCTTCCCTTTTCTTCCTGTTCATTCAGGGCTGAAACAAAGCAAACAGAAGAGAGGAATTCCAAAGAATAGGAACAAGGGAAGAGAGGGATGCTGGAGTGACAGGCTGCCCCTGCACCCCCCTATTCCTGCTCTCTGGAAGCTGAGCATCTGGGGAGGTGGTGAGGCCTTTCCCCAACACTCCTGTCCCACTTTGCTTCCAGCTACTTTTCTCCCGGTGCTGTGGAGCTGTTGGGTGCTGCAGCCCCAAGAGCTGCTGACCCCATTGTGACCCCCAGAGTGAGGTTGTCCCCATTGTGCTGAGGCACCAGCAGTGAGCAGGAGGGAGGCCTGAGCCTGCTGCCTCCTCTCAGCACAGGCACGAGGCCCTAAGGGGAAAACGGGCTGTTGTTTGAACTGCTTTGTTTGCCTGGGCTGCGGTGAAAGATTTCCCTCTTTACCTGTGCCAGGAAAGTTTCTCCTGTCAGCCAGCCCCTAATGAGCCCAGCTTGGAGCTGAACATCCTGTTTAGATGCCAGGGCAGAAAGGCACTGGCCCCTCCCCAACCTGGGGCCAGATAAGCACTTGAACAAGGCCCTTCTGTGCAGCCAGGTCTGGGAAGCAGAGACAACTGTGGCTTGGCACTTGCACCATTTCCCAGGAGGCAGGGGACTCAGGAGGGGGAGTCATGGCCAAACAGGCCAGGCCGTCACAGGTGGAACCTCAGCCTGTGTGAGGGAGCCCCTCACCTTTCCCTTCACCCTCAGAACATTTTGCAGGTCCCTCTTCGTTCTGCCCTCAGCCCCACTATGGATTGACAGGGGAGGCCGTGGGATGCTAAGGAGTCCAAACACTTAGTATTTGAGGAGGAAATACATCCCCTGCAGCGACCATCTTGCATTTCAGCCACAGGGAACAGCCCAAAACATTCACAGTCTGTTTTGTCTCCTTCTCTTCCCCTTCTGGCAATCTCTGTGCTTTATGGTTTAATTGGAGAGTGCGGTAAAGTTCTTAGTCTCTGAAAGTGCAGATTAGGGGTTATTAATTCTTTCCTCAATGGGCGCTCGCTTCCTGCCCTGTCTGTTATCAAGCGTCTTTCCCCAGAGTGGAAACTCACCCAAACTCCAGACCTCCGTCCTCTCCTTGCTTGCTGTGCAGAGGAGGAAGGGAAAGGGGGAGCAGGAGCATGGGGGAGGAAGGGAATGAGCTTCTGAAACGTTCTGGGTGGCTTTGTAGCCAGCACTTCTCCTGTCCCAATTATTTTTGCCGTTAATTATCAAGGGATTTGGGGTTTTCTGCCTGCTGTTCATCCACCAGTGGTTTATATGCTGGGCTGTTCAGTTTGGCTTTCCCTGCATATATACCCCTCTCCCTCAGTTCCTCATTTGGTCCTGCATCCTGATCCCCAGTGTATGCCCAAAAGAACTCCAGTTTTGCACTTCTTATGTTGCTGAAAGCTCGTGGCTTCCTCCTGAAAGCAGGAGGAGTTGGTATCTAGCAGTGGTGCTTGAGGATGGAGCTTCACAGAAGCTGTCCTCCTCTGCAGAGGTGGAAATCCCTGTATAAGACGTATGCTATCAGTATGAAGGAGAAGACAAAATACTTCCTCTTCCAGAGAGGCACTAGTAGCATAAGAGTAATGTGGATAGAGGTGCGGTGAAAAGGGCAAGAGCCTTCCTGGGGCAGGAGGGGACCTCAGTGCTGACAGTTGCAGGGTGGGCTGAGCTCCTACGCCTCCTGCTCGCTCTCGGTCGGGTGCTGCACGGAGGCTGTTGAAGATGGGAGGTTTTGTCCTGGCCCCTTTCTCTGCTGCTCGGGTGAGCCAGATATGTCGTTTCTCCCTTGCCTTTGTCCTTTGGTGTCAGAGTTCAGGATTTAGCTCAGTGGTGTGTGAAGTTTCAAGGATGGGAATGTGCCAAATAGCAGGATGAGACGGGGAGGAGTGCTGAGAACGGGCGCCATGGAGTTTCTGTGTTGGGAGCGTTCTCCTTTCTCCTCCAGGCTTAGGGAACTGCCTCCCTCCTGGGATCCACTACCATCCCTTCGCCCTGTTGGTCATTACCTGGCTGCTTTGTATCCGTTCTACGGGTAAGTCTGCAGCCTCTCGGCTCAGGCCCCAGCTGTTCCTGCACAGGGTGGTCAGAGCCTGCCTGCAAAGCACAGGCCTCGCTGCAGGTCAGGTATCTATCACCACAGGTCTAGGAAGTGCGTGGCATACCCTGGGCGGGTGGCAGTGTCGTTCTGAGCTGCGCGGCTGGGTTAGCAGCATCCCCAGGGAAGGGCTGAGCCTGCCCTGCGTCGCACGGGTCTGCTATTTATAGTGCCCTTGTTCCATTCCTGCCTGCCTGGCCATGCTCCGCTTGCAGCCTCACTCGGGCGCTGGGGACGGCAGTGCCAGGAATAGCTCTGGGCATGGAGCGGCTGCCTGGACACATCCCCCAGGCCAAGGCAGCCTGTGGTGAGGGGGCCAGGCTGCGCCTGCGAGTCTGGCTGCGCTCTTACCGAGCGCACGGAGAATTGCTCTCCCTTCGCTCTGCCCCCTGTGAGCCCCGGGGTCCCCATGCTGCTGAGCATTGCCGGGGACGGTCGCTGCAGGCCTAGCCGTGCTGCCCTTGCAGAGAGCTGGACTGTGTTTGCGTGGAAAGGCCTGCCCCTTAGCCAGTGGCTGTGACCTCTTGGCTGTGACCCTAAATTGCTGCCCGTTAGGATGGGCAAGTTTCCCCTGTGTCACATCTGCTGTCTCTTGCACGGGGCCTTGCTGCTCTCTTGTCGTGGGAGCGCTCGCTGGACACTGGAGAGCTCGGGCAGAGGTCTGGAACGAGCCTCTGGGACCAGAAACATCAACACTTTCCCTCGAGCTGCCGCTTGGGCAGAGCTACTGCCTCCCTCTGCTTTGTGATACTCGCAGCTCCTCTGGAGAGCGGGGTGAGCAGAGCTGAACGAAAAAATGTTTTATAGAGTGCCCAAATTGGGGAGGGGGTGGAGTTTAAGGCACCTTTTATCTTTTATTTCAAACAAAACAATGCAAAATGAGACTTTTTAACTAATAAAATAAAGCAACTTTTTTTTTATTTTTTTTTTTTTTTTTTTTTTTGTCCCAAACCTGTCATGAAGTAGCAAATAGCTCTGGACTGTCTGGAAACTGCAGTTTTCAATCCATAACTATTGGGCCAAAAGCCCTGACTAGCTTGTCTAGTGACAAAGCAGCAGGGGGACCTGGGGGCCTGGCTCGGAGCCAAGACCCCTGGCATCCTCCCGGAGTTGGCAGAGAAGATGTTGTTGTGGCCTCTCGTGGGCTTTTCCGAGCGGAGCGGCAGATCCCAGGTGCCTGGAGTCGCTTTGCCTCCTTCTTGCTGTGATCAGCTCAGTGTTGTGCAGGAGCTGAGGCAGATTCCACGAGCACCCATAGGGGCTGGGGCTGGGCCTGGTCAGGCCTGCTGGGATGCAGTGCCCCGTGTCCTGGTCAGAGCTGGGAGGCGGCGGCAGGGTCAGCAGTCGGGAACTCCTGCTGCCATCCCCATCACTCCAAAGCAAGCCCCTCTCAGGCTCCAACCCCAGGAACTGCTGTCCGCCCCAAGCCTGCAGCACTGGAAGGGTATCTCAGGAAACGGGCAGGGGTGAGCGGCTATTGATTCCCGGAGCGCATCCGGAGAGCAGGACACTGTGAACCTAATGGATCCAGAGCTGGCCATTAGCTGCGGCACAGACGTCAGCAGAAATGCACGTATTGGAAACCTAATCCCAGTGTGGGGAGGGGAGCTGGAAATCGGCCCAAAAGCTGCTTCTCTTCTGTTTCAAGAGGCAGCCTGGATCCTCCTGTCCCCTCTAGTGTCACCACACAGTGTCCCAGCTTGATTTGCCACCACCACCTTGTGCCTTGCTGTGCTGACCAGGAAAGTGATGGAGCAGACCTGATCTGGGAAAGACAGAGTGCCCTCTGTGTTAGCGTCAGATCTGCGTGTCAAAACCAAGCTCCATCTGGCCCAGGGTCCTGCTGCCTGCAGTGGCCAAAAGCTGTTTCTGAAGGACAAGTTGTGAGACACAGCCTGGCTGACTGTGGTGCGTCCCTAGCCAAAGTAAAGCTGGTAAAAGCAAAGGTGAAACTGGCGTGTTGGACGTCGTGCCTTTCCCATGGGTGCTCGCTAGTCTCTCACCAGAACATGGCAAGGTCACTCCATGAGAGGGGACACAGAGTGGCTATGGGGGCTGAGGGTCTGGCCTTGTCCTGATGTGCCAAGGCAGGGGACTGGGAGCAGGGCTGGCAAACCCCCCCGGGCTGCATGGGGAGCTTGGTGCAAACATGGCTGGCCTGGATATGAGGGGCGCTGAGCCCTGCCCTGGCTCAGCGCTGGGGCAAGGCTGGTCCCCTCCAGAGCGGCGCTGGGCAGCTGCACAGCATTCGGTGACGTGAAGCTGGTAAAGGGGAGGGAGCGATTCTCTAACTCCCCGAGAGGGGATGCTTACCCTGCCATAGGATGAGACCCCAGGCTGTGTTTTTCCTGCAAACGTGGCTAAAGGCTGCAACCACCTGGACTCTTCCAGGCCCTGACAGGAAGGAGGACGCTTGGGGGTTATGTCTGTAGCAGAGCTGAGAATCTGGGTGGCCCCATCCTGTCTTACTGAAGAGCTAGGGCAAAAAAAGGGCACCGCTGACTGACTTAAGCATTGCAGGGTGTCTGGCAGACTGGAGCCCACACAGCCCTCGCACACTGCTGCTCTGCGACAAGGCGCTGCGAGTTCTGCCCCCAGCTCTGCCGTGACCCTGCCGAACAGCCAAGCCCGGCAGGCAGCCGTGCCTGGGAGCGGGAGCGCCGCTCTGCAGGAGCCGGCCGGACCGCGGCAGGGCCCTGCCGATGGGAGCTGCTTCCCGTGCACTCCTGGGGCTGCGCAGGTGCAGAGGAAAGCCGTGGGGCTCATTCCCACGTCAGACCGCGTCTCAGCTTGTGCTTTCCTTGTGTTTGGGCTGAGGAAAGGAAAGGGCCTGGTGGTCTGTGCGACCGCCAAGGGGGGAGCTTTAGTTCAGAGACAGTAAAACCTGTTCCCCGTGGCCTGTGCTTCCCTGGCAGAATGTGGCTTTTTGTGCCATTTTTGTGAAGCAAACTGCTGAAGTCTCAGGGTTGTAGGACTGTTTGTAATAACAATTTTATGGGGCTGAGAAGAATCTGATGCACTCGAGTGAACCGTAACGGAGGCACAGGCTGACTGTTGACCCAGGAAGATCTCCACCTTTCTGACACTTGTTTTGTAGCTTGGTTGTGCTGCGGATAGGGGAATCTTTGTTTCATCCTCCAGCTCGTGTTCATCCAATTCTGTGGTTGCTGTGTGATCACATCCCTTGAATAAGGTGGCTATTTTGTCCAGGTTACTCTTTCCAGTGAAATAAGAAAGTGAAATTCCTTCTTAAATTTCACTTACCATACGACTGGGAGGAGGGGTGGAGTGATAATCCAGAGCATGGGGTTTTAATCCTGTTTTCCTGGCCGAATTCCATTCCGCCTCTGTAAATTCCTGCAGCTGCTCCATTCTGAACTGCCTGTGTGGTATCCACCAGCTGGCATCACCCGCTCAAGTGGAAGCATCTCGGTGACGGGGAGAGGGGCCAGGGGATGACCCCCAGCTCTAAGATGCTTGTCGGATGGGTGCTGCAGTGTGTGATTTAGAGGCCACCTGTTGAACAAAGATCTGGCCTGTTCCCTCCCATCTCTCTGGAAGAGAAAGTTGCCCCCAGTCGCCTCCCTCTCATGCCTCCTGCGAGCCCACAAGGCTGCTGTGATGCGCTTGTGCCTGGGCAGCCTTTTTGAGTAGACCAGCTAGACTCTCGCTCTTCTCCAGAAAATGCATGGGAGTCGGGTTTGCAGCTTCCATGGCTGCGGCTGGGTGGGACGGCGGGCAGCGTGGCTCTCCAACATCACTGCTCTCCTGAGGGACCTGGGGCACTTCCCTGAGGGCCTCCCCCTTGCTTACAGTGCTGGGGGGCAGCAGGCCTTGGCTTTTGCTGCCCGCGCCCATATGGTGGCTGTCCTGTCACTCCTAGGCAGTCTTGCTGTGTCCCCACATCCCCTAGTGTGGAGCCCCAGGGGCTGGGCCCCTGGTGGGGACGGGCACTTGCACTGCCCTGCTCTGGAAAGCGGGGCTGTTTCCTGCTGTGTGGCGGGAGGGCAGCTCGTGCCGTGGAAAGGCTCCCTGTGCCAGCTCTCCCTAAACATTAACTGCTCACCTGACAGCTGCGGGTCAGTGAGGGAAGAGGGCAGCCGGGCAAAGGGCCCTCCTGCCAGAAGAGGGATCCCGGGAAAGCGGGTGCCCGTGCAGGGGGCAGCGCTGGGATGTAGGGTGCCAGGGACGCTCCTGCCCTGCAGGGCGGACAGCAGGGCTGGGGCTCCCGCCCAAGCTGCGGGGGCCGGCGCGGGAGCACCTGCCTCTCGTCGGGAGTGACCAGGGTGGCCTTCTGCCTTGCTGCTGCCATGAACTTCTCGCAGCAAGAGACTGCCTTGGGGTGCTCGGCAACCCTTTCTTTTCCATGTCCTTGCTGTTGTGTTCCAGGTGCTGCTGAATCAGGAGCTGTGCGGCCCTCCTGTAGCCAGGTCTTGGGGAGAGCACTGCAGGGAGGAATGGTAACGTGATGTGAACAGCACTTGTGCCCTGCGTCCTCGTGCTGGGTCAGTGCTGGAGAGGGGCAGCGTTGGGAAACCTCTCACCTTATCGCAGGCAGCGCTTGCCTGGCGGGAGCAGGAAGACCGAGGAGGGAGGGCAGAAAGGGGTGAGAGCAGAAGCTGGAGCCTGAAGAAGGTGCGAGTGCTGTGTGGATGCCAGTGCGTCCTGCCATGCGCTAGCCCCTGTGGCCTTTCCCTGCGCTTCTGCCTGCATCCCATGTCCCGCTTCCCCTTGGGCTGGCTCAGCGCAGTGCAGCCACTGGTAACTCGTGTTTCCCCTGCCAGGAGCCATTTCCACTTGCTGTTCCTGTAACGTTGCGTGGCGGAGGGGAGGCTGTGCAGCTCCCTTCCCACTTGCTGTCTCCTTCCCTCCCGCTCTAAACATCCTGCAACTCCTCGGCCATGCCCGGCTCCCCAGGCAGCCTGTCAGCTCTTGGCCTGGGCAGGACAAGTACAGGCCTTGTGCTGGGCCTGGCCTTGCTTCCTGGGGATGGAGCCTTAGGGTCCCCCCTTGCCGGGGCAGGCAGGAGTGGGAGGCAGCTGGGGCCGGCTGTAGCAGAAGGTGCTTCCCTGCCCCAGAGCGGAGCGGAGCATGCTAAGCTGGCAGCGGGCGCCTGTGGGAGGTCCCGTGCTGCTCCTGCTGCAGCCGGGTTCCTGCTGGCCTTCTCCCAGGCTGAGCCTTCCACACACAGCTGCTGCCCTCGGCGCCTCAGCTGGAGCGCTCGCTGCACGACGGATCTTGCAGGGACGGCAGTGCAGGTCCGGGCTGAATGTCGCCGCGCTCCTTGGGCACTGGGGAAGCTCCTTCAGAGCACGGGGGTAGCTCGAGGGTTTCCTGGCCTGGCCTGTCTGGAGTGGGCAGGGAGGTGCTAGGAAGGAGCGACCTGTTCTCTATGGGGCTCTGCGAGGACAAGCATGAGCTGCCCAGGCAGGAGCCCTGTGCAGTCGTCAGCTAGGGCAGTGATTTCTGCAGCGCGCAGGGGGAGACCCAGCCTTGCAGTGTGGGGGCTGCGTTGGAAACGCTGCTCTGCCTCTGCGAGGCAGGTCTATGCTCGCTGCCACAGCTCGCCTTCTCCAAACAGAGCTGGGGGCAATTCACGTCTCTGCTAAATTGCTGTGCAGGCAGTTGCATCCTAATTGCTCAGCTACTACCGGTTGCCTCCTCCCACCACACCCGGCCGCCTCCAGGCATCCTTCGGCCGTGCAGGCCAAGGAGCCCAGGAAGGAAAGGCCAGGGAGAGCAGGGAGCTCCTCCTCCTGCTGTATCCTGAGGCAGGAGCCTGCCTTTCCTGGCCCTGGGGCCAGGCACAGGGCGGGGGGGGGGAGGGGGTACGGGGGGCAGGCTGGGGGGAGCCGCTGCAGGTAGAGGCAGTCTCTGCATAGTTAGCATTCCCAGCCCGAGCTTCCCACTCCTCCTGCTGCCTTCCCTTCCCCGGGACAGCCCGCCTGGCTCCCCGGGCAGGTCTGCGCCACAGGTTTTCCCCGTGCTCTCTGTGGAGCCCTGCTCTTCTAGACGGATGGCCCCGGAGCTGCCCTGCCCTGGTCCCGGGCTGCAGGTAGGCAGCGCTTCCCTTTCGGTGCCCACGGAGGCTCGGGGCTGGCGGCAGAGGCTCTTGCTGGGAGCAGGGTGCCATTGCCCCTCTCTAAGTGGCAGGGAAACCTGCGCAAGCAGGGTGCCCCTTCCCAGCCTTTCCTTGTGTCTCTTGCCCGGCTTGGCCGTCTACCCCCTCTCTGCCAGGCACGAGGAGGCCAGCGGCTCAGCTCGCTTCCCCCCACAGCTGAACATCCTCCATGTGGACAAATCCTCTGGCACCTGCCTTGGGAAAGGAGGAAGCAGGTGCTGTGTATGGGGGTAAATAATCCCAATGCCTTCCCCCATCCCAGCAAAAGTGGGCAAGGAGCAGGAAGGGAGCTGAAGGGAGGGCAGAGTGTTCTCGCCTGGCTGCGGGCACCTCCATGCCCCTGGCGCTGGGGGCCGTTGAGTAGAAAGTGAATTTAATCTCTTGTTTTGTTTGTTCTTTCTTCCTCGGTGAGGGGGGCCAGCACAGGGCGTGCCGGGGAGCTCGGGTTTGAGCCGGGAGGAGGGGGGGGACGTGTCAGATCTGAAAGGGAGGAGTGAAGGGGAGGATTGGGAAAGGCAGACCCAGGAGGGAGCAGCGGCAGAGGGCTGGGAGCTGGCTCAGGAGGAACACGGGGCGGAGGAAAAGGGGAAGGGCAGGTAAGGAAATCACCTTCCAGGGAGGCAGGTGGGAGGCCGGGTGCGGGGGAGGAGGAAGGCGGGAGGAGTGGGGGTGCTGGGGAGGGGATGGGGCCCTTGGGCGCTTCCGGGAGCATTGCTACTGCCCGGCCTGCTGTTACTTCTGCTCCCCTGCTCTCCACGAAAGCCATCGGGACACAGTGTGCCCCTCTGTTCACACGCGGGGGGTTCCACAGACAGAGAGCTCCCTCCTGCCGAGCGTTCCTCTTGCCCCTTTCCCATGGTTGCTTCTCACACTGCTCGGTGCCTGCTGGCCCTCCTTGCCTTGCAGCGAGCCTGGCCCAAGGTCTGGGGTGCCCTGGTCACCCAGCACGGGTAGAGTCTCTCAGAGGGCTGGAGCAGGAGAAGAGCTGGCGGCAGAGCGCGCGGAGCGGCTGTGTGCGGCACCGCTCGGGCCTTCGGGCACCCCAGGCCAGCGCGCCTCCTGGCCAGGGCAGCCTCGCGCCAGCTCCCTCTTTGCTGCCATGCCGGCCCCACAGGCTGTGGAAGGCGGCCCGTGGGCCTCGCCTGCAGAGCGGTGTGCGGGCAGGAGCCCGTCTCGGCCAGGGAGGGGGTCGCAGGGGCTCCCGCCTGCCGCGGGCTGCCTGCTTGCCACCTGGGTCTGTGTTTGCTGCGGCTGCACGTGAGTCGCGCTTGCCCGGCGTGGTGCTTGCGCTGGGCCTGCAGCAGCCCCCAGCGAGCGTGGGCCGCGGCACGTGAGCTCCTCAGGGCTGCCCCAGTCGCACGGGGGCTGCACATGGCTGCAGGCGGCTGGGGGCTCAGCCTGCCACTGCGTGGCCTTGCTCCTGCTGAGCGGGTGCCTGGCCCTATGGCTGGTGTTTTCCAGGCATTTCCAGCCTGCCCCAGGCTGCCTGTTGCCTAAGGGGGCTCCGGCCTTTCCTGGGTCCTCCCGGGCGGCCTTTCCTGGGCCCTGGCGGCCCCCTCGGGCATCTGCACATCAATGAGCTGAGGCTCCGCGCGAGGGGGAGCAGCCCCTAATCCGGCCCATTCATTCGAAGGGCAGCGCGGGCTTTTGTTGAGCCTCCAGATGTTGCGGGGAGGGCAGGGACTCCGTCTCCTGCTGCAACAAGTGGGGACAAGGAGCGAGGCCAGCCTGCGAGGAGGTCAGTGCTTTCTTGCTCTGTGGGACTGGGGTCTTCCCTGCTCGCCTGGCTCCTGGCATATCTCAGGGCAGGGCTCTCCAGAGATGATCTCTCTATGTCCTGGTCTGGCCCAGACTCCTCCTGGGCTGGGGCAGGTGGCGTGTGGCTCCACCGGTCTTTCCTTATGTAGAAACACCAAGTTGGGCGTGGGGGACTAGAGCCCTGTACGGCCTGGGCACAGGTGCCGCCACCATCCACACGCGTGGGGACTGTGGCACTTCCTCAAAGGCGGCGCTGGCAGGAACATGGGGCCGGACTAGGAAACAGAGCGGGGGGCGCGTGGAGCCAGCTCCCCTGCGAGGTCGGTGGGGAAGCGTCCCGCAGCAGCCAAGGAATGCTGCGCGCGTGGCCGGAGCCGACAGCTTTGTGTGTGCTGCAGGGGAGCTGCTGGCGAGACAAGGGGCCCGCGGGCCTCTCTGCACGCTGGGGGAGCGGGTCCAGTGTGGGGGCCTCCCTGCGGGGTAGAGGGCACGGGGATCCCTCCTTGTTTGCTGCCGATGGCTGAGTTTTGAGCTCCCTCTCCAAAGCAGATGTTCTGTGGGCTCCTCCCTTGACTTGTTGCGTCTGCCATGACTGCCTCGGCTGCTTCCCGCGCGCCTGTGCCGCCGCAGGGGTGGCTGCAGGAGGTGCTGTCTTGCTCCTTGCTGTGGCTGGAGGCCCCACAGCTTCCCCCAGCAGGACGTGGCTGGGGCTGTGTAAGCGGGGAGCAGCCTTTCGGCACGGTCCGTGCCATGCTGTGGCTCGCAGCACTTCAGAGCGCTGTGATCGCTGCTGCTGGGAACGGCTGCGCTGCTGGCCCAGGCGATCGCGCCGCAACGCTTGCACTGCTGTCCCAGCAGCGTGGTCTGGAGGTGAGCATCAGGCTGCGGAGGTGTTTTCCTCAATCCCTCAAAGCCTGACCATGTTCTAGTGCGGTCCTTAGGGCAGAGCTCTTGGCTCATGAAGTGCACTATCCTCTGGAGAGACTGCTTTGCTCTGGCACGGCTGCCCACCCCTCTGCAAGCCCTGGGCTTCCTGTCATTCCTTCTACAGAGCCAAGCAGCCTCCTCAGCTGCAGGAGTGCCTGTGGCTCTGCTCCCTGCTCTCCATCTCCCCGAGCTGTGTCCTTTAAGCCAGCAGTGCTGGGGAAGGGAGTTTCACCAAACCACACACGATCTCTCCAGCTCGACACCAAAGTTTGGAGGGGGATATCTGACCAGCAGAGCTTTCCCCGTAGCCCCCATTCAGCCAGCTGGAGGGCTGGGAAGGGAGCCAGGGTGCTGAGCTGTGGCTACTTGCTTATCTCCGCGTGGGCTGCGCTCCTGGGCAGCAGAGTGTGCTGAGCCCAGCGTGTCCTTGAGGGCTCCATTTCAAGAGCGGTCCCAGCCCCTTCAGCCTCTGGAGCTGGGGGAGGGATCTGCTCTCCCTCTCAAGGACAGGCTGCATTAACCATCAGGTGACCGGCCACCGAGCTCAGCAGATGCCTGCAGCCCAGTGGAGTGGGACAGGACGGGATCGTTCTTCCCCAGGAATGCTTCTCTCTCTCCCTTTGGCCCGTGAGAGAGCAAGGAACAGAGCTGGAGTGAAACGGCTTCTGGGGAAGACTCATTCCCTCTGTCTGTATGGGAGTTCCCCTCTGCAAAGACCGTGTGGCCTGGCAGGCTGCTGGGGCAGGTTCTGGGAGGTGTCCCCATGCACTAGGACAGGTAGGAGAGTCCTGATGGGGAGAAGGAGTTGTGCCCGTCCCGCACAGCCGGTGTCCTGAAGTGAGCAAGGAGACAGGGATATCCTGCTGGGGGGGACTCCCCTTGGCAAGGAGGAGAAGGGCCTGCGTGTGGGGCGGCTGGTGACTTGTGCTCCCTGTTTGTCTCCTGCCTCGCAGGCTTTAGGATGCTGGGCCCAGCTGGGTTAGGCCTGCCCACGTGATCCTCGGCGCCCGCTCCCGCTACCAGCCCACCATGCTGCGCTCCTGGCGCGTGAAGCTGAAGCTGCTGCTCGCCACAGTGACCCTGGCCGTCCTGCTCTCCTGGCTCTACCTCTTTGTGGGCAGTCTTGAATGTGAGTGGGGCAAGACATGGATTGTCCTTCTGGTCATGTTCCTTTTGCAGCAAGGGAAGCTCCCCAGAATGGGGTGAGCAAGGGAGGCCAAGGCCTTGGGGTGTCTGCTCTGTGACTATGTAATTCCCTGTGGATATATGTGACCTCCAGCCTTCCATGGGCATCCCTGGGGCCTAATATACATAGGGTGTCCCCGGGCCCCTCAACTGAAATTTGGGGCTCTCTGCACACGTGATGCCACGTTGCTGAGCTCTGCACTGGGGGTTTCTCTTTGCTGCGCCCGGCTTCACATGCTCTGTGTGCGTCGCTGCAGACGGCCGCTTCCTCCTGCTGCCGCCGTGCCTGGGCGAGCAGCCGAGCCGGGATGTGGAGCGCGAGGCGCTGGCGTCGCAAGTGCGCAGGGTGGAGGAGGAGAACCAGCAGCTCCGCCTGCAGCTCGGCCAGGCGCAGGCAGACGGCAGCGACGGCAGCCCTCCATGGGGAGCCTCCGCTGAGGACGGCGAGAGCGGCAACCGCACAGCCTGCCCCAAGCAGCGGACGGTGCACAAGTGTGAGGTGCGCGGGCAGCGCGGGTGCGGGGGCACGAGGGTGGGAAGCCATGTCTGAGAGCATCTTGCTTATCAGGAGAGGGACACCTGACAGGAACCAGGCAGCAGAGCCGGGCTCTTGTACCCTACTCTTATCTGTTCCTCTCTCAGGATCTCTGTTTCCCTGGGGGAAGAGCTGGGTTATGGAGTAGGGTGGCCTAGGGGATGATCTGACAGGCTCTTGTGTAAGACTTCTGTCTCAAAAAGGTGTCATTTGTCTCTGGACAGCTCCTGCATGTAGCGATTGTGTGCGCTGGGCACAACGCCAGCAGGGATGTGGTCACCCTGGTGAAATCCATCCTCTTCCACAGGTAAGAGGGATGTGCTGTGGCAGAGCCCCCCCTGTTTGGGGTTCCTGGTGAGCTGTTGCAGGCTGCAGGGGAGGCTGTGCCACAGACAGGGCTGCTGCATCATTACTGCTGAGGCTTAGAGGGACAGAGGGAATTTTTTACCTCCCCAGGGTGATTTTTCTCAAAGTGCCCCCTCAGCTGCTGTCTATCCCCCAGGCAGGGTTGCAGTGGGGGAGCAGGGACCATGTCCCTCTGAGGTGGTTGTTTCCTGCTGTTAAGGTGCTAAGCACTACTGCACTTGCCCTTGTCAGGAAAAATCCTCTTCACTTTCACCTCATCACGGACTCAGTGGCTCAGCAGATCCTTCAGACGCTCTTCCAGTCCTGGATGGTGCCCTCCGTCCACGTCAGCTTCTACAATGCCGAGGACTTGAAGGCAGGCATTCAACCCCATGCCACTCTCTCCCCACTTTCTTTCCCGACTCAGTGCTTAAAAGACTGAGAAGGGTCCAAAGAGAAGCAGAGAAGGGCTATGAGTGTGTGGGGAGGGGTTATACATTCTTCTTCTGTTGGTCCCTTGCTTGTCTACTCCCCTTTCTGAGAGACTGACAAAGCAGAGGGACAGGTTGGGAGGTCAAGAGGTTTGGTTCTTCTGAACCACCGTGAGGCTGGAGGGCCTTCAAGTAGGGCACAGAGGGCTGCTGCGGAGAGGTGACAGGATGTCCCAAATACAGTGGTTAAGTAAGGGCTCTCACGGGGAGGCTGGGAGAGGGTTTGCAGGAGGTGCAGGAAAAGGGCTATTCCAGCACACAAGCAGTGCAGGTACCACAGGCAGAGGAAGGAGTCTGTGTGCTCCCCAAGGCAGCAACTGGGCTGTGCAGGGTCTGGGACACTGGCTGTGAGAAAGCAGCAACTTTTTGAGGGCACCTTGCTTCCACCTGAATGTGAAACAGGGACCTGGGGCCTTGCCTAGCCTGGAAATTTAGATGTGGCCCTGTGCTAGGCCCTGGGGAGCCTGCAGGGAAGGTGCTGGCCCTGCAGCTTGGTGAGAGGCCTGCCCCGGGCTTGGGTAGCAGCCATGCCCTTGCTGGCCTCCTCTGCTGGGCATGCATAACCACGCCGCTCAGGCACGGTGACAGCATCTCCATGGCTCAGCAGTGAGGCTGTGTCACCTTGCAGCCAGAGGTGTCCTGGATCCCCAACAAGCACTACTCGGGCATCTATGGGCTGATGAAGCTGACGCTTGCCAAGGCGCTGCCCTCCAGCCTCTCCAAGGTCATCGTTTTGGACACTGACATCACCTTTGCCACGGACATCGCTGAGCTCTGGGCCATCTTCGGGAAGTTCTCTGGTGAGGACAGAGCACCTCTGGGATTCACTGTGGCAGGGCACCTGCCCCTGTGAGCCCACTGCTCTTTCAGAGGGGGTGCCAGTGTCACCACAGCTACGTGGTGGGTTTGCTGGGAGCCCTTGACCCTGTGCCAAGATGGGCCCTGTGCATGTGCCTCTCTTCCCTCAGACAAGCAGGTGATTGGGCTGGTAGAGAACCAAAGTGACTGGTATTTGGGCAACCTCTGGAAGAATCACAAACCGTGGCCTGCTCTGGGACGTGGCTTCAACACGGGTGAGCATGGGGCTGCTGGCGTGCGGGGACAAGCACCCTGTGCGACCAGCTGAGGTGCGTTTGGTGAGGGAGGAAGCTGGGCTGAGCTGGGGTGAGGTGAGGCAGGAGTGTCTGCTGCTGCAGCTTAGGGAATGGTGTGGGTGGACCTGCAGGACGAGTGTGGCTCAGGAGCTGAGGGCAGCTGTGCTTCAGCTCTGAACTAGCTGGGTGCCCCTCAGTAACCCAGCGGCCTCTCTCCTGGCACCCAGGAGTGATCCTGCTACTGCTGGAGCGCCTGCGGCGCCTGGGCTGGGAGCAGATGTGGCGGCTGACGGCGGAGCGGGAGCTCATGAGCATGCTCTCCACCTCACTGGCGGATCAGGTAACAGGCCCTTCCCTGGGCTAGTCAGCCTATGGGCATTTCTAGAGTGTTGCCCGCATGTGGGGACTGTGATGCCTCCTTGGCTAGCTGTGCACCCATCTGCCTCTCTCCTAGGACATCTTTAATGCGGTGATTAAGCAGAACCCAGCCCTGGTGTACCGGCTCCCATGCTTCTGGAACGTCCAGCTCTCCGATCACACCCGCTCGGAACAGTGCTACACCGAGGTCTCAGATCTCAAGGTCAGTGGGGTTCACCTACCTCTTGACTGGTGCAGAAATCAGCAATCCTCCTATTTGGGGCCCTGTGCTCTGCCTGGTAGATGCTCCTGCCCTGCAGGGGAGGGGTGGAAGGCCTGAAGGATGGAACAGATGTTGGAGGTCTGGGGGAGGCCTTAGGGCTTGGAAAGCGGATGACTCTTGTTGACCCCTCACAGAGTGACTTGCACTGCCCCCAGGTGATCCACTGGAACTCGCCCAAGAAGCTGCGTGTGAAGAACAAGCACGTGGAGTTCTTCCGCAACCTCTATCTGACCTTCCTGGAGTACGACGGGAACCTGCTGCGCAGGGAGCTCTTTGGCTGTGCCAGCCTCCCCAGCCCTCCAAGTGACCAGGTGAGGTCTGCAGCTCTGCCCCCAGCCCCAGTGTGAGGCCTGGGCAGGGCCAGAAGGCGCCTCCAGGCAGCTCCCTCTGGCTTACCTGGCATCTCCTTCCCTGCCTCACCTTTGTGGCACTGCAGCTGCAGCAGGCACTGGAGGAATTGGACGAGGACGATCCCTGCTATGATTTCCGCCGGCAACACCTCACACAGCACCGTGTCCACCTCTTCTTCCTGCAGTATGAGTTTCCAGCTCTTACTGATCCCGCCGATGTCACCCTCGTGGCCCAGCTCTCCATGGACAGGTACTTGCCAGTGGCACTTGTGGGATGGCAGCTTCTTCCTTCCATTTTCACTGGGCTGACTGCACAGCTCAGGAGCTACCTGGAATCTCTGATGGGGGCTCAACACCTTGAGAACAGAGCTTTACTGTCAAGAGCGATGTCCCATGTTGGCAGCAGCTGCCCGTGCTCCTCCTCCCCACACTGCTCTTGGCCAGAACATGGCTCCCAGCTTTGTGTTCAGGTTCTGCTCCTTACCCATCAGCCAGGAAGGGCAGTATTACTGCTGTGAATCTTCTGTTTCTTTCTCCCATGAGTTGGAAGCCTCACTTATATGGAAAACTACTTTATTTTATTTTATTTTATTTTATTTTATTTTATTTTATTTTATTTTATTTTATTTTATTTTATTTTATTTT
>JAWLRI010000563.1:5422075-5472162 GCA_034781795.1 Crypturellus tataupa
CGGTGTCCCCCCCCCCCCCCCCCCAAGTTTAATCTGCTAAAATCTAAACACATTTGTACCAAAACTGAAACCACAAGGGACTTGAAGGCAGCAAAGAGACTGCAGATCACTATGAGCATCAGGCTAAAAAAAATAGAGATATTTAAAAAAACCCAAACCAGCTCACGAGTCGGTATTCTGATTATGTGATTCTGTGAAAACAAAGTGGTACCATTCAAAAAAAAAGGGTATTTTACACCAAGGCCTGCGATGATATGAGAGACTCGGGGACACGGAGGGCAGCACACGAGACACCGAGTCTGTCTGGCACAAATGTCATGGGGGAAGGAGGCTGCAGGTGCGGGTGGCTCTGGGGTGCGACCGGCTACGACACAACCACCTGCAGACCCAACCGCCCCACGCAGCGCAGGGCAGGCGGCTGCGCGGGGCCGCGCTCCCCTTCCCGCAGACTAGCGCAGGAGTCTGCGGGACTCCTGGTACACGAGTCACTGATCCACCAGGCCCAGCCCTTTTCCTGTTTTTTTTTTTTTTTTTTTTTTTTTTTTTTTTTTCCCAAAAAACCTGGAAGCAGGTTTTTCTCCTGCCACCTGGAGGCAGAGGTAAGATGGGTCCTGTGCGAGCACAGCGGGGGCAGCAGCTGCAGACGCGAGGGCTGTCAACAAGAAGCCTTTGGAGAAACTGAGGGTGGTTGCGGAGCACCTGGGACACGCAGCGCCTCGCGGTGCTCGTGCACGGTCTGACCTCCCGGAGCCAGGATTGCGTTTTGCAGCCTGGTGACACGTTTGGTGGGGGTAGCGGTGGGGTGGCCTTATCAACAACGTCTGCTGAGATGGTGATTCACAGGAACACAGTGACAAAGTGGTCAAGGCCGCGTTATTTTCTCTGCAGCAGCAGAGCTCCCTTCGCTGCCCTGTCTGCCCTAGGCTGCGGAAGACAAAGTGGTGCTTGCAGAGTGGAGCCCCCCAAAAGACCAAATACTGCTCCAAAAGTGGCTCACTGGCGAGCCCTCCCCGACAAGCTGCTATTCACTGGCACGCGTTACCCTGCACCAAAACGCTTTAGTGCTACGCTTTAGTGCTGTTGACACAGCAAAGAGGTTTCTTTTCAATGTGGGTGAGTTACCTAGCTGGGAAAGACCACGCAGGAGGCTAAACGGATCGGCACTAGCCCTCTTCCCCTTAATCTCTGTTGACCACAGTCTGCGATAGGGCCTTGCCTCTCTGGGACTATTACAGCAGGCCACGGCTTCCCTGATAGCTATTTTGTGGCAACAACACATGTTTTGGGGTGAGGAGGTCCCTGAAGCTCCAAGGGGTGCAGGGCAGCCGTGGAGCATGACTGCGCCGCGGGCCGGGCTCATGGGGCTGCCGGGTGCAGCCGGGGAGAACGGCCGCGTCCAAGGGGGCTGTGTGGTATCAGAGCGCGTCCTCGCGGTGCCCGGCTGCCTGTCACACACGGTGCCAGCAGTGACTCAGACACAGTGCACGCGGGAAGGGAGCACTGATGGGTTAGACAGTGCTCTGGCTACAGCATCAGCCACTCTTTTGGTGCCAAAGATAATTAAAGTGAAGAAACACACGAAACTGTGATTAGAAATTGCCCATGAGCCTAGGACAAGCAGAAGCACGCAGCCTCCTGCTGCTTCCCGCGCTGAGTGCTGCCGTTCCTTCAGCCCTGCCTGTTCCTCGCGCCCATGGCCCAAAAAAAGCAGCTCCTAGAGCTCTCAGACCTGCCAAAACTGGCTTTGTGGAGGGGAAACTGAGGCACAGAGGGGATCCTTTCTTTCCTTTTTAAATCAGTGGCCTCCTGGCTTGGGTTTATTATGCCCAGTTTGAGAGGCCTGTGTGTGGCTTGCAAGGGGAGACCCTCAGTGCCACATACCCCTGTGCTGCAGCAGCACCAGTCTGCAGTGTGGGGGACCCAAAATCAAGGCTGGTCCTTGATCACAGTCCCTGGGCGTGTGCCAGGGCCAACCTGCGAAGCTGCCCGAGTCATTGCTTCATTCCCTGCCCAAGCTGAGGCCACAAGGCCATTCTGGTCGCGTACCAAGAGCAGGGCTTTCTCACAGCTTGGATGCTTCAAGACATTTCTTTTACAACAATACAGATAAAATAAGGCAGGGGACAAAAGGGCAGAGTTCTACATTCCTCTTTCATAAATTTAGGAATAAGAAAATGATGCCAATCCCCTACAGGCGAGGATGCTGCTGAACCCATCACCCTTGCGGGCCGCCTGGCCCCCTGTGACACAGCCCGACTTGTAAAGCTTTCTAATGACTCAGGCACCGCGGACAGCAATAGCCAACAGCCCTAAAGTAGCTCCTCCTTTTTACTGCTGGCCTGGACTGGGTCCCTCTATTTGGAACGTGTGACACCAGCGTGGGCATTACGGAGTGCAGGACAGCCGGGCAGGGTTTGCTCTGCAGCCGACAGGCCGGATCTGGAGCGCAGGTCTCGCGGTGGGGCCCCCGCGGGCGCTGCAGTCGCAGCCCTGACACAGGCCCTCAGTGCTCGCCACGCTCCACTCCTGAAGGTCACAGGGAGCTTAAATGCCCCTGTCCAGAGGAACGGGTGAACTGCCTCCCTGCCCACATCCCTAACGAAACCAGAGCCTACGGAAACAACAAATATGGCTGCACAATCAGGTTTTGGCACTGAACTGCCACACACGATGTCACGAGAGCAGGACCCTCACACAGCTGAGGAGAGACCCACACAGGTCCTGTCCGCTACTGTCTCTGCTCCCTCGGGATCCAGGGCACCTGGAGGCTGATGCAGGTTCAGCTCAGCGGGTCACGCTCTGACTAGGAAGCAGTTTCACATCGGCAGAGCTGACTCTTTGGCTGCTCCCTGGTGTAATCCTAGCCAGGGAGAAAATTCTCACTCAGTTTGGTCCAGATTAGAGTAGAGAAGCTCCAGCTGCCCCAAGTTTTGCTTGATCTGCCTCATCCCGCCCTGTAGCAAAGAAGTCCACCAAGCCTCTGCTCAGGATGGGACACCTGAGGCAGCAGAAGCAGAGCCAGGAGAGATCTGGTGGCTGCTTGCCCACCAGCAGCTCTTTTCTCCTCCCACACTCTGTCCCTCTGGCATACAGAATGAGTCAGAAAGTCAAGGCAAAATAAAGAGCCTAATCTTTCCATTGAATCTTCAATCCTTATAACTGCAGAAACATCTCCTCATATATGGATCCCTCCTTTGCCTCTTCTGGCTTTTCCTACCCTGACTTTCCCTCCTCATCTGTTTCCATTTCTTCTCTCTGCTCTCCTTTGCCCTTCCTTTCTTTTGGTCCTCCTTTCCTTTCTTTTGCCTCCAACTCTATGCCCTTCTCACTGCCCTTACTTGTATAACGAGGCTTCCCATCTTTTCCCTGTCCCTGTGGCCCCACCTCTGGCACAGGGAGAGGAGAAGGCTCGTGCTGGTGGCTCTCAGGCCATAAACTCAGGCGCTGTACATAGCACAGCAGTTTTCACAGCTCTCCGTAGCTGGCTTCCAGTTCACTACTTATACGGTCTGGTAATACTGACAAGAGACACAGACAAGCCCTCACACAGGTAAGGTCTTGGTTTTCTAAAACGAGCCCACATCTTAAATTAACTTTCCTCTCCAGGAGAGGAATTTGTCTTATAATTACCAAGCTTACCAGTGCATGATATAAATAATTTTCTTTATTGGCAAGTTTCAACTATGTGCTCAGCCTATACAAGACAATGATGCAGGAAGTTCTTGTCCCACATAAAAGATAAACATGGGAAAAATGAGAGCTAAAGTGAGGGGGGATAGTAAGAGTCAAATTTTTGAATTATTACATTCCATTTTGCAGGTGGTACAAACAGGTCTGAGGCTTAGGGAAGAATCTGAGTGATAACCTGGAGACAGGTTATCACTCCAGGATAACCTGAAGACAAGATGTCTGTAGCTCATGTGTTTTCCTTATCCCATCTGACTCTTAGGGTATTCCCTGATCCAGGTGTGATCACAGAACACAAGGATCCGGAAGAGTGTGTTGCTGTAAGGCTCACTCGCATGCATTTGGAGACCAGCACCTCACTTGGCCGGTTGTTACAAGCATTCCTCGGAGATGTTTTGCCTTTGGAATGACAAAAACGACCGAATCCAGAGAGTACTTGGGAATGGCCTTTGCTGAGGTAGTTTGTTGACCAGGCAAGCCTAAACGCCAAAGGATGAGCATGGAAAAACATCTTCCTCTTCCTCCAGGTTCCTGACTCTTCTAAAGAATTCCTACATATTTGTCAGGAAATTCTCTGCAGCAACCCAGCAAGGTTGAACTTGCCCTAGGTCTTCAGAATCCCAAGGAAGGACACGGGGAGTTGAAGAAGGGTCAAAACAGTGTGACAAGACACAGCGAGTGCTACCCAAAGGGGCATGGTCCAGCAGGAAGTGTAATATCATTACTTCAGTGGTTACCTGAACAGCTGATGGTACCGGGGAAGGGCCCAGTAAAAGAGTCAATTTTGGTTTGATGTATGAAGGTGATTTTTTTTTTTTAAACAGGCTTCATTAAATATGCATATGTTCATCATTAGTGCTTCAAAAGCACAGAGAGCATGGTACAACCCAGCTGAGAAAAGGAAGGAAAGTGAAACATGTACATTACAAACTTACAAGTATTCTTCACTGCATTCACATGAGAAGGAAATGGAGTTTGCTCCTTGTGTTGTGGGCTGCCAGGGCTTGGTGAGACTAAGAGGGAGATTTCACTCTAGGTCTTCCTAAATGCTGACTATGCTGCGCCCAAGGGCTGTCTCTGCCACAGTTCATGGGAAAGGATGATTTGAAACCAAGGATGTCAGAGTTAGTGCTCATATTTCTAGACAATTGGAACACCTACGTGCTTTCTGAAGACTGAGCAGTTATCAAGGATAAAATATAACCTTGTATCTTCTATCCACAATAAACCTAACAGATCTGCCTAGAAATATCACCTCTTTAATTTCTAGGTCAGCAGGTTTTAGTTCATACCCCCATGAACAGAAACTTGTCTGCAACTAAGGACAAAAGTCTTGTTTTGGGCATGCAAGTTTTAGGATGTACCCTACCATCACAACAGCCCTTGGCTACTGATATCCTCAAAGAACCACCCATTCTGCTCACCCTGCCTACCAGTAACCCCTAGTATTGCCTTTACCACATTGTGTACAGCTTGCACTGAAGGAAGATGATAACAATACCAGTGATAATACTAATTGTTCTAGCCGGGTCACCTGTTAACTCTTGGAGCACACCACACCTTTCCAGCTGTTTCAGGAACACATTGCAAGAAGGGAAAATTGACTTCTGCAACTCTTGCTCTATTCCTGAACAACCAAAGCACCAGGGTGACTTTAAGCCTTCAGCCCAGGCCCTTGGCACTGGGCTGAGGGCCAGGAACATCTCTGATAAGTTTCTCCTCAGCAGCTTCTTCTTCACCTTCATAATATATTTTAAAGTCACTTATTTCCTACCACCAACAAGCAATGATGTATGAATTTGTTAATATCTTTGTGGTGGCTTGGAAATACAAAATGTTAGCCATTATGGTAGCTTCCCAAAGAACCTAAGCTTTAATAGAAACTCAGTCTGTCTAAAATACAACATGAGTTAAAAAAAGAACCCCAGCAGACCTTTGTACAAGCTTAAGCTTAAAAGCTGTTAAATAGTTTAAAAATATTCCTTGTTTGGAACCTCTTAGAGCAGCTAGACAAAAAGATCTCCTCTCTTCAGCAAATGCCAATTCCCCTTCCATCTCTTATTTCCAATTGGGCAAAAATGGTCCCAATTTACTTGTGTCTGATGGTGCTTCAGAGTCAGGAGGGGAAGTGCCCAAAAAGGATCAAGGAGCATGAACTACCTAGCAGCATCAACAGCCAAAGTTAAGATCATTTCTCTGCCAGGTGATAAGATCAACAGAAAGTGTGCTTTTATGGTCTGTAATACAAATGCTCTAACAAAAAGGAGAAGAAAGTCCACACTTACCCACTGGTTAACTAGAGACAATCAGATGCTTTGGAAAAGCAGTAATGGCTCTTTTAACAATTCCTGGCTGGTTAACCACACTCAGATTTAAACGTGGCTACCCTGCTTGAATCAGCAAAGAAAACAGGAGGACTGTCAGCCTTCAGACAGGTTGCTCCCAGAACAGCACAGTGCTTCCAGGAGAGCTGAGAAAACTGTGGTAGAAATAAGAACATGGGAATGACTGAGTGCAACTTGCATCCCTGTTTGAATCAGCAAAGAAAACAGGAGGACTGTCAGCCTTCAGACAGGTTGCCCCCAGAACAGCACAGTGCTTCCAGGAGAGCTGAGAAAATTGTGGTAGAAATAAGAACATGGGAATGACTGAGTGCAACTAATCCAGGATCCCGTCTCCTACAAGGAACATACTAGATGCTTCAGAAGAAGATGCAGGAATTATCCGAGTGACCAAGTAGAGAATAACCTGGCCAGAAAGGAAATTTCTCCTGATATATTCTAAAGCAAGAAGGCTCATATCCAGTTTATTATTTCACTTCATTGCTTCAAATACATAGTTCTACATTTACATGCTATAGGTCCTTGGCCCAATGATGCTTTGTGGTAATGAATTCCAGTGCTAAGTGGGTTGATGTGAAGAATTTTTGTTCTTGATCAGTTTTGATGTCTCTTGCACAGTTTCCACTTCTGCTAATTTATCCTTGCAGCTCGACTAGTTCCAGAACAGAACTAAGGATGGAGTGGAAGTTATTGCAAGCTTAGGTGAGCCTTCCCAAGCTCCAGACAAACCCAAGTACTCAGGATATCAGTTCTGAGCTCCACGCTGCAAACAGGGTGGACTATGCAAGGAAGAAAGGTCTTTAAAGGCCAGAAGGGCAACCTGAAGGAGAGGAAAGGAAACAGCTCCCAGTTCCTGCAGGAGCTCCCTAGCTGTGGCAGCAAGAGCCCCTCTCAGCCTGTGTGTCGTCTGGACCACTGACCTCCTCTTCAGAAGTGCCTCCTTGCAGTGCAAGCCTCTCCACGGTCCGCCGGGAGCATCAGACTGCCTCACTGCCCGACACGAGCCTGGGGGCTCCGACAGCGCCTCCCAGCCCTGCGCCCACTGCAAGTGAAGGGAATGTTGCCAGTGGAAACAGGGTCTGCCCAAATATCGATATGCAGCAGGAGAACAAGGCAGCTCTGGGACACAACCATAAGGATCGGGATCAACACTCTTAAGTTGAGGCAATGTCCACTGTAAAGGGAAGCACAGGGCCAGCTTTGCTACCTACAGTAAAAGGGTAATAATATAAGAGAGATGAACTTCTGAAATAAGAGGATATAGCAGAAGGTGATTTCAGTCCAACAAACTCACTGTCTTTCATTCCCAAGCTCTAATCGGTCCATATTACAAAGGTAAAAAAGCTTTAAACAAGCATATTGCCAATGGATATATTGGCAGTGTTCAACAGCAGAGAGAAGCCTGGCAGATCCTCCAGGTGGGGATGAGATCCAGCCCTGCAGGATTTGAGTCAGTTTAGAGTAGCCAGTAGCACATACAGTATAATCTCTGGAAACTGTCCCATCTGATTTTAAAACACAAACACAGCAGAATGTCATCATAAATAAGCAAAGTCTGTGTTAAAAAATTCTAAGTACACAGCATTTTCTCCAGTTCTGACACCTTTTTAATAGAAATCACTTGTTTAGGAAACAAATAGCACTTTTGTAATTTTTTACAATGTTTCTTACCTTGATCTTATTTTAAGTAACACTAGGAAGACCTCAATATCTTTTATTTTCCTTTTTAATTTAAAAAAGTTGTTTTTCCCCCAGATACAAAGATTTTGCCCTTGCATAAAAAAACAGTGCCCAAAACGATGACACAAGGACTCACAAAGACTCACTGTATCTCACTGACACTATTACTTCTAATCTATACCATGCAAGGTCCCATCTACCTCTTTAATTAGACTGTCAGCCTGAAAACAGCTTTTCTATTCCTTATTTAGTTCTTGTTACCAAAAGAAAGAGAAAGGAAGTGAAAGAAAAGGACATTTCTCTGTTCAGTTCACACATCTGGGTCATGTGCTACTTTGTTCAGCATACATTTTTGTCTGTTTGTTTATAAATAGAGAAAAGGATTGGGACCTCAGTTTCAAGTAATTGATGCACATTTTCTCTTGGGACACCTCCATCCAACACTCCAAGCTGACCACTCTGGCCCTCTATTTTCCCACTCCCAGCACAGGCTTTCTGCATGAGTGTGAGGACCCAAACCAATTCTGCAATGCATTTTTTTTTGTCTAATATGAAGAAATAGGATTAACCCAAACCTGTTGGGACAGTAGATTCTCAGCCTGCTCATGTGCTGGTTACTCAGTGAAAAGTCCATCTCTATTCCTTTTATATATCTCCTGTCTAAACAATAGTAAATACTGCTTATTTGATAGACCTGTCCCTTCTGGGCACTGGGATTTGATAACTTATATTTCTGTTTTTTTTTTTGGTTTAATAGTACTGAGAGTTTAGAAACAGGAAAAGCCCACAGGCTCTTTGGACTTGTTTATTTTTTCCCTTAGCTAAACAAACTGTTCTGCAAATAAGGATTTGAAACCTGCTCTCCTCCCTCATCCCTGCTCCTCACCCCAAACAAAAATAAAACAAACCTATAGTGGCTGTGGAGGCTGCTGCAGGCACACACTGGTGTAAAATATAGAGAGAGTAAATATATTATTTCACTTGGCATGGTGCTGGCAAAGAACCCCCAGCTGGCACTATTCATGTAACATGATCCAAACTTTGCATGTACACACAGAATAAGAAGGATCAATTGGCAAACTCCGGTGCCGCCTGGCACAAGCATCTTCACGCTCTCTCTGGAACCAAAGAACTAAAGAATTCTGCACTTTCCAGAAGAAATCCGGTTTTGCTTTTCTAGAGTTTCGTTATTTTGCTCCTCCTCCTCGCCGCCACCTCCCCTGGCTCCTTCTTACTTCACTGTGTTATTTAGTCTCATCGCCCTTGTTACAGTTCACCATGCAGCTCTGGGAAGGGGACGGGGCTAAGGTGGAGGTGGCAGCATTAGTATTGTTAGTGGAGTCCATGCCATTGGAGATGGCTACTGAATTGACCTCAGAGTTTATGGGTTTGGAAAGGTCGATGCCTTGGATGAGGCGGATCAGTTGTTTTACCTTCTCCAAGGAGCTGTGCATCTCCTTCTGTTTTGCAAGGATGGTATTCTTCATTTCCATGCATTTCTGCAGCAAATCATAAAAGCAAGAGTTAAGTTCAAGCTTTACCTCATGGGAATGAAAGAAGGTAAGAGAAGGAATATGATTATCACATATCTAAATGAAAACTTCAGAAAAGACTGCAGCTATAATTTCACTCTCCCTGCCTAGAAGAAAGCAAGTCCAAGCAATGTGTTTTAGGAGAATTCATGCTTGCTGAAGAATTAAATCACCTGTACAAAGCCACTATGACCTCTTTTATCCTGAGGTGCTCTGCAAACCAACAGACAGCTCCATCCTTTTGTGTCTCTTTTGAAGGAGAACTTCCAAGTGTATGTTCTTATTATTTTTATATTAGCATTGCATTGCTGAAATTTCTTCAGCTCAGATCTGCAAACGCAGGCATCGTACTGCAGCTGACTGCTGACTGTGTGCCTGTGTGCCATTAATGGGCCTTTGCTTTCATATACAGTTTAGCAGGAACATCACTTCCTCCTCTCAATAAATAAAGGGGGACTTCAAAAGGAAAACAAATCCTTCTTCACTTGAAAATCTTATTTTGTGGCCACTTTTTTTCTTTTTAGAAGCTGCAGCATCCTAGCCAGCTCATCAGATTAGAGTGAGGGTAACATAACTTAAAAAAAATCTACAAACGATGTTTCAAAGGTGAAAAACTGCTGATATCTATATTTGAATCTCTCACAATAGAGGAGGTGGCAGTTATTTTATGTCTGTGACATTCAGGTTCCTACATGCAGATGTCAGCCTTCTTACATTTTAAAACTTTTTATATACACTGATCTCCAGAGTAGTGGTTACACACAAGCCGCTCATGGCATCACAGAAACAGCACAAGAAATGGTTCCAGTGTGTCCTTTTTTTGGACAGATGCAGTGAAAGCATAATCAATGAGTAGACCAGAGAAAATAAACAATTCTTCTTACCTACTGCCAATCTCTCTTAATAAAGGCTCGTGTCTGCCTGTGTACGTCACTGAGATGCAGCCCAGTGCTCTAGCACAGCTCACATTATGCCCAGCTACTACTAAATAGACGACGACAGTCTCCAGGACTGGTAACAAACATCTTTCACCTCTTGTTTACTAGCTCCCTTTGCATTTGTAATGTCAGCATTTAGAGGTTTTTATGCACATGGGACTTACTTTTTTTCAAAGATATAAAGACATCAGGACCAAAAAAGTTCTTTTGGATTTGCAAATACATATAAAAAAAACATATTGAGCATTACCGCATAAGAGATTTCAGCCTATCTAATTCTGTGGATACACTAAGTGAGGGGCTTAAAACTACACTGACAACTCATGAGTCTGATTTGCATACTAACATGAGGAAAAAAAACAACAAATTAACATGTAGGTTCCAGTTACTGATATAAATTAAAGTGAGTACCACAGCTTCTGGTTAGAAGTCTGGCATGGCCCAATTAATAATATAATGGAAAAGCATGCATGGTGTGCCCCAGTGCTGACTGCCAGTGCAAGAGGTCAGGGCAGAGAGACAATAAGCTGTGAGGGAATCGTCATCGTTGTATTAGGAACAGCCTGAGAACACAGGAAGGCTGTAACTCCTCTGCACACAGGCACAGCCGTTCACTGAGGTGTCCACTGGACACCTGCACCTTCTCTGTCCACAGGTAGTAATCCTGTGGGTTGCTGACATTATAGGTCATCGTGTACCCACAATATACAGTCTGTATGCATCATGCTTAAGTCACCCACTGCAAGTATGTTGCCTATTTTTCATTTTCACTCCACAGGACACAGTTTATACTCAGTAAACACAGTGTAAGGTAGGTCTGGCTATGGAATTGCTCTGCAGCCTTTTTTTCCCCTGTATTCTGTCACCATAACAATTGCCAAGTTATTTGCAAGAGCAATACTCACCGTTATAGAATTGCTGAGCTGTTTGACCTTCTGCTCTAGTTGTTCTCTTTCCTGTTTTAAATCTGAACTCCATTTAAGTAGTTTCTGTTTTTCCTCTTCTTTTGCTGCAAAACAAAGCAGTAATCATCTCGAGGAAGAATATTTTAAATGTGTACAGAATGTGTACAGTGTTACACACTGTAGATGGAGGGGCTGGTCTGCTTTATGTAAGGAGTGTAATTGTGTTTAAAGTCAATTCAGCAATTTACCTGCTGAATCACACCCAAAATTTCATCTGCACGAAGAAACTTCACAAAAAGCTGAACAAATATGTAGACTGCCCTTTTCATATTACTAGTGACCACGGTTCTTTCCCTTTAATCTCCTTTTGTAAAGGAAATACTCTTCTACCCTACTCCCTCATAACATTTTCCACTATTACAAGTGTTCACCATTTTCCTACCTGCTTTATATGCGATATATGAATGAACAATTGCTAAAGTTCCTGGCCATGGGATTGCTTCTTCCTTCTTTAGCATCTGAAAGGAAAGTATGCAGACATTTAGACTGGTACACAACCCTATGTCTAGCAACAGAAAAATGAGCGAGAGAAATACAGAGAATTTTCTTTTCTGGCTATCATTAGTCTCAGCCCTGCTAACATGAAGCTTTGCAGAGCTATTCGGAGATTAAAGAGAATTATTCAAAACTGTACTGTAGCTCCCACAAAGGAGGCCTCTTTCTCACAAAAGCCATCATTTTCTGAAATTGCCTCACTAGCTACAAAAAAAAAAAAAAAAAACCCACAACACCCAAAACACACGCTACTACTGAAACTTAAAAATGTAAAAGTTAATATATCTGAAGCCAAACTTGCCAGGAGAAAGAAACATCATTTCACAATTCAGATTACTGGTTTTATTTTTTCTGGGAAAAAATGTTTCATAGCACAGAGCATTCCCACATCATACATTCAAATGTAACATTTTCTGGCTAATAAAACACGACACTGTCCCATCTACCCCCTTTTTTAGAATCATCCTTAAATATATTTGCCAAACCCTCCCTTTAAGGATAAGCATCATTTATGTGCTTACAATCAGAAATATGCTTCTTCCTAAGGCACTTTATTTAGAAAGGAAAAACATATACTGTGTCTTTGTGAGATGCAAATCAGAAAGGTGACTCAGAAAGCTCACGACTCAGTCACTATATAGGGAAATAACTCCAAGGGGTTTTTTTCCCTTATTTTGTGATAACTAATCAGAGGAATATAAAGAGAAGGGAGCAAGTGAGACTAAGCAAGAGCAGTAATGGGGAAGTTATAACATTCTCTTCTCATTCGTAGCTACTGACCAAGTTGCTTTCATGTTGCATTTTCATTCTTCTGAGCAGTATATCATATATCAGGCTGTTTTCTTACATTACCATCTGGTTAACAGAAGGTTGCACGGGCTACCAAGCAATATGCTAAATTAGACAGAACGCTAACAGCTTCAGACTGCTATTAACAGCAATTCTTTGCAACTTCTGGAGTTCCATGTAAGGGCTACAAAAACAGAAGCTTACTTCTTTGTTTTGTAATCTCATTGCAATTACAGAAGAAATATTAAAATACAAACTATTGCTTTCAATTATGAACTTTCAGAGAGGAATTTGAAAGGAAGAGGACTCAAGCTATTTGCCTATCCTCATTATTTTGATGATGGATTATACTATTAAAAGAGATAATTGAAGAAATTTTCTGCGTTTGATTTATACAAATGAATATGGACTGGTATTTTCTCAATATATTAAGATGGGCTTGTGCAAATATCCTATTTATTTATTTTCCATTAAAAATATTGAAGAAACAGTGTGCTTAAAGCATACAAGAAAATTTCTATGATCATAGGGAACCTTTCCCCAAAGTGTGTATTTTGCCCCAGAAAAGCAGAGTAAAAATACAAGGCTAACAAATAAGATACCTAAAGTCTGGGAGCTGAAAAGCGAAACTTGGAAGTTTTTGTATTTACAGGCACTCCAGCAGAAGGAAATTGATGAAAATCACACAAGCCTTATTACAAATCAAATAGATTTGTTCAGTGTCAGGTTGTCTTGATCTAAGCCAAGTGGTTATCTGGTTATTTTCTTTAAATCAGAATAATCTTTGTAGTGTGTTGAATCTCTCTCCATCTGTCAAACAATACCTGGTCTTGACACTTGGGACAGATCCACATGCCCTTGGGAATGGTTTTCAGAGGCGGGTCCAGGCAGTCCAGGTGATAAACACGTGAACACGTGTCACACATCAGCAACTGCCCACTTTTTCTGCAAACACTGCAAAAATCCTCATGGATATCACCCTGTAAAGTTGAGGGAAGGGATGAGGGCGAGAGAGAGAAAAAACAAAAATGAACTTTGACCTTTGACATCTCTATCACAGCTAAATGCAAACTTTACAGTACACACTCCTTGCTAGAGGGATCCCTAATGGCTACACCCTTTGGAGGAGGTGAAAGCACCATGAGGTCGGAAACACTACTCCCTCTGTCTTCCCTAGGTAAAATGCCATAGCAAACACTTAGTACCAGAGCTTCTATTAACAGCTGCTACCCCGTGTCCTGTTGTACTTAAGATTCCCTCTTTCCTCTGCTTTTCTACCTAAACTGACAACCTAGTCACTATCTTGACCCTGCTCAGTTTTGGATGCCAGTTTGGGGACTGCAGATGAGACTGCCTCTTGCCACTAATAGTATGTATGCAAGGAATGACAAGAGTACAATACCAAACTTGAAAGAATACAGTCAAAGATTTAGGTCACCTTTAACAATGAAATGGGAAGAAAAAGATGTTCTGATTGTAAATGAAATAGAACTAGTTCCTTTAACTTCACTTAGGCTACCTCAAGCAGCACCAAAAAAGCAGTGACAAAGTTTTGTCACTCTCTAGAGAAGCAGGTTCATCACTAACATAAGCTGAGAGCCAAAACGAAGGGATACCATCAGTTATTTCTAGTCAAGGATTTTTTTTTAGAAAGAATTTAAAACATAACTGACAAATTTAAAAAACACATGTTTAGTTACTATTGCATTATCATCAGAGATAACTCTTTTCTATAGCCATTAACTCCCCAGAATCGGAGGCCTGGTTTTGTCACTTTTTTCTCTTCCTCCTGTTACTCTCACCTCATCCTTTGGAGTTTTCTTCTCTTCAAGAGAAGAAGTGTGTGTGTGTACATTTTAATAAAAAGGCACTACAGAAAAAAATGGTTTAAAATCCACAGAGTTGGAAAAGGGGCATTCAAACGCCCTCCTCTCTCCACTTGCAAGCCGTTCTGGCAGCCTCACATTTCCTTGGCCCCACCTGGAAATCTCTCAAACCCACAGTTCTAGGTAACTTCAGCCTTCACACACACAAGGTCTGCAAGATGACAATCTTCAGATGTGTACAAGGAGACAAACTGCACATCTGGTCCCTTTGCATGAAATACCAATGCATGCCATGTTTTACTTTGATCTGTGCAGTCTTTTCACACTGTGTGAATAAGTTCCATCACCTTAAAATGATGTTGGATGTGGCCATACACTTACACATTAAGTTGCCAGGCAAGAAAAATGGCACTAATCCCTACTGTGGATAAAATATTAAACATCTTACAAGAATGACACACAAGCAATCTGCTAAGGTTTCTACTTGTGGGTCTACTGCTGATGAGGATTTTCTTTGAAGGAAATGCTATTCTTCTCTTAATTCCCAAGGTTAGTGTTGCTGTGCTGTTTCGTGAAGGATCAATCTTCAGCGAACTTCCAGTGCCATGGTTTGGTTCCATAATTCCCACGGATCATTGAAAGCTGGGCTCTAGTATTATTTCACCCTTCAATGCCAAGGGGTTTTTCAATGTTAATTGAAGAATTAAATGAGTGACATTTCATGCCTCTTGTGAAGTGATCTGTGTAGCCAGGCTGATAAAATCTCTGTTGCTCTATCATGTGTTTTGCAAGTAAAAGGAAGGAAAAGGCAGCAGGCAAAAATGTCACATAAGCAAAAACAAAATCCTCTGGAACCTAAGAAAAAAGTTTGAGGACAATTCTCACATTTTAAAAGAAAATGCTCATTCTAGAGAATTACATGTGGTGTTGAGATGCTTTTGATTGACTGCCACACAGATGAAGGAATTTGTTACCAAGCTGGGTGTTTTTAGCGTGTTGAAACCCCCAAACTGCAGAAGCTAATACTGTGCAGAAATAGATCTAAACAAGACACACGCAGCTGCTTCTTGAGGAGGTGCCACTTGGAAGTTTAGACTTAGACATTTCTAAATTCAATACAATGTCAAAAAAACCCAAGCCATGTGGCTGTTAGTATGCAGCCCTGGGGAACTGGTTGGAATGACAACACACAAACTCCGTAGTTCACGTTAGATTTAAAAAACAATGGAAAATGCAGGCAAATGAGAATTGGCAACTGGAATTACCAAAAATCCTACCAATCACCTGATTTACAATGAATATCTTGGGATTTACTTGCAGTTAATAAATATTTGCAAAATGGGGGCTTGATTCATGTTGTGACCTGCACCCACTAAGCAGCTTTCCAGACGTGCTCTGTGAAGCCCAGAGGCAGCCAACTCGCATTACAGCTGTGCTCACTGAGGCTGCTCTGACATATGCTACAAGGTGAGAAGACTGAAGAGTAACTTCAGAACAGAGAAGCATAAAAGGTGATTTCAGGTCACCTTTGGTTCTGCACCAAGAGAAGAGCAAAGCAACCAAAAGGCTTTCAGGGAGACCACGGTTTTCTTTAGTTCAGCACACTGTCTAGAGCAACAGGGCTCCCTGTACACAATAGACTTGGACAATATGGTATCAGATCAGAAATGTAAGTAGCTTGTGTGTTTGTATCTATATTTATAGTATCTATAAATATACATATATTTATAGATATTATATTTATCTATAAGTATCTATATTTATATCTATAGTACCTATATTTATAATTACATTACAATGGAAATAATGCACAAACTAAATATTCTCTGCTAAAAACTGTGCATGACCATGTAAATAAAGATGATCATAAAATACATGCATGATGTAAATGAACTAAGGTATCACAGAAAATAACAACTCCAGTGTTTCCTAACTTGAACAAAATCAGCATGCTTGGTTTTGCAATCTGAATGTTCTCTAAAGCTCTTCTCAACAGGAACTTTGTTTTGATATAAAAGGTTTAGCTTTAAAGGACATTTTGTGACCATCACTAGGATGAAGATTTTTACACAGAGAGGAGCCTTGTGCTATTCCTGCTGTTGAGTGGTTGACTGCAAAAGGTGCCCGCTGGCCTCCAGGTGACCGTGCTGCTAACTGCGAGGGAGGTTCATCTATCACCAAGTAATTCACAGCCAATTGCCAGACACACACAGAAAATTTTGCTCAACCCCTGCCTACTACATTCCTTCCCTCCTTCTCCCTGCCTCAAGTCCGAACTTTTACTCCTGCATTCTCATCTCTTTTCCCATTTCATGTTTCTGCTTCATCCTTTGTTCAGAATTCAACTCTTGTCAGTCAGAGAATGGCCCTTCGGGAGAAAATGAAGAAAGCTGCTCTGAGCTGCACTGCCTGGTGCTAAGAGTTGGCACAGCTTGTAATTTTCACCAGGTTGTCTAAAAACAAAGACTATTTAAGTGCTAAATTTCCTTTCCAAAACCTATAAAAATCAGATCTTTTCAGCAAATTGAACATAAAAATATTCTGAAGATGGGCAAAACTACAGTTTCCTTCTGTATCTGCCCAAGGAAGAGCTAAATTGTTTTTACTGAGAGTTTCAAAACAGCCTTTTACTTAGGCACGTGTCATGTTTTCAGCTTGTACTTCCCAAAGGCTGGAGCCTGTAACCACAAGCATCATTCTCCATCCTATCTAGAATAAACAGATTTTTCTCTATGAGCACCATCAGCTAATTGTGTAGACCCAGTTTAAAATGACACAAACTGGCCTCTCTGCCAAAACACACGATCCTGTCTTTTCTCTACACCCAGGCAGTCATTTCTGTCCCCTGTGTAAGGCTGGCCCAAGGCCGTGTGTGGCTGTAAAACAAAGCAGACTGCATCATGACCTGGGGTAGCACTAGCAGTGTTCCGGCTATGTTAGTTCCTTACACAGAGCACAGTGAGGCCTCAGAAACGCTGGTGCTGGCACAGCACAAGAAGCATTAAAGGGATGAGAAACAACTGCTGGCGGAAGCAGGAACAGCTCCCGTCCGTGGCATTACTGCCTTTTGCTACTTCAATAAATCCATAAGCTGCGGCATGAGTACTCCAGTGTTTAATGTATTGTGCATCTAATTAAGCTGCGAGCTCCTGAGATGAAAGAGACCTACATTTCCTCTGTCCTCACCTCTGGCACCACTCCCACTGCTGATTTTTAAATAAAGGGCATTATGCAGCACTTTTCCGACCAAGGATCCTGAAGTCCACATCGCTCAGATGGGCAAAGGAGGCACCAGGCCAAATGTATAAAACCGAATCATAAGGAAGGGCTGTGACTGCACAAGCTTATCCAGCAATTCGATTGGAACATACAGGCAGAAGACCAGCGCCCAGCTCACTGCTGGCAGTGGGAGACCATTCCTCTCCCACTAACTTGCTAAGGATTGCAGCAGGTAATGACAGAAGAACTGACCTTGGCTTTAATTCCCTTCCTCTGTTTTGCTGTCTCTGAAGGCTCAAATTTTATTAACAAAAAAATCTGAAATATTGTTTTGATGAGCACTTTGAAATAGCTTTTCTGCTTTTATATGTATTTTATTCTATACGGAATTCAAAATCAAATATTGCTGAACAGTCTAGCTACAGACTTAGTTCAACTGATGGAGAATATGGAATTTAGGGATTAAATTAAAAAAATTAAAATAATTAAAATGTTAATGCTTAACACTGCTGTTTCTTATGTATAAACTAAATGACTTATTTGGGATCATTTTAAAGGAGATGTACATACTATTCTGAAGAGGTTAAAATGCTTGTACTACATAATAATATGCTCAAGTAAGCAAATATTAACTGTGTAATCCGCCACTATCTTCTCAAAATTCTTCTGTTTTAATTAATTATTAAATAATCTCAAACTGGTTTCAATACTAAGCAAATTCATCAAGCTGAGAACATTCAGAAGTAAATTTGAACCCTATAAAAGCTCTTCACTCTTGATTCAGCCTCCTGTAGACAGGCACTGCAGAAAATAGGGCAATATCATATTAACCTGTTTTGAGAGCTCTTAGAGAGTGGGAGAAAGACCCAACAGTACACACACAAAATTCAGGTGATGGAAAAAAGCCTACCACATTACCCAATTTTTTTTTGAGGGTCAATGCAAAAGACATTTTCTTCAGTGTGTTTTCCAGTCATTTGTACTGTTTACTTTTAAATGTCCCCTGAGATCGTGCTGGCCCATCTTCCATCTGAAAGGTTGTTTTACAGTCTCATTTGTTTGACTGTCAGGAAGGGCTTTTTATAGTCAAATGCTGTTCTGCTCTCAAAAGTGAGTATATAAAAGAACACCTTTTAATTTCACATTCTTATTCCCTGTGTAAAAAAATTGCATCTACTTATCTCCATGACTCAGATGCAATTGTACTATTTCTATTCCTGTTAAGCAGAGCAAATACAATTCAGAGGCAACAGACTGGCTTCTGCTCCCTCTGCGGAGTGGTCAATAGAGTTGGTCACTCAGTTTGAGCACTTACAGTGGGGCAATCGCACAGCCGAAAGCTGCACAACTTAAAGCCCATTAAACATGGCTCTGACTTGGTTAGATGTGGTAACAGGTGGCAAAGAAAGAGACCACCCTGGCACTGATTGCAGGAGTTGGTAACATTGGTATGTAGAAATAAGCAAATACCTTTTTACTTTTAAACTGAGCCCACTAAGTACTAGTCACTAAAGGACAACCATATTACTGGAAGTGTACAGTACTAGAAGTGTACATACATTGCTGACACCTCCTCAGAACTTTTGTGCAATAAATTGTTCTTCTTATATTGAATAGTCACAGTACACTTTCACTCAAACCACAGGGTACAGTCCCTTTGGTGCAGTGTTACTTTAGGTCTAAACAGCAGTCAGTTTACATCTGACCTTAAAATTCTTCCATCATATTTTGCAAGAAATGAAATAACAGTGATTTAAGAAAGGCAGTACTTTGAGCGGCAAATCTTATCTTTAAGTTAATTTAAAATAAGGACACTTGCTTCTTTATAAATCACTATAAAATGACTAAATTTCATTCAAGGCATGTTGTGTGGCCTGAGCACAGGAAGGACGTGTTTAGTTGCCCCGATACATGCGAATTTCTGTAACAGTGCTCTGAATGCTACTCCGGGCTGCCCTATGTGCTCAAAGAGGTTTCCCTCCTTTTCCTCATTACAGGAACACCAAAACATTTGTTCCTGCTGCCTGCAAGTAACACTTCTCATTCTCCCCTCCCTGTTCTCATGGATGACCAATCCAGCTTGGTCAGAGAAGATCTCAGGCACTGCACAGACGAAACAAGCTCATCTGGCATGGCTGGTGCTTCCCAGTGCTTCAGTCCACTGATGGATTTCTAAATAAACCCATTCCCCAAGAATTACTTACGTCTGTGGAGCTGGGACTAGGCAGGGACACAGGTTGAACAGCTGCGGGAAAAGTAAATGTGGTCTCTGTCTTTTCATTTTCAGGGGAGTCAGGATAACTGGACAGAGGGGATGTGGGGGTCAAAGCCCCAAATCCCAGCACCGTGTTGTATTTAGGTGGACGACCTACACATTAACAAAAGGGAACAAAAGAAACAAAAAAAAAAAAAAAGGAAAAATGATCTTACATACCTTTGGCCAGTGGTCCTCATTGGCTAGCATGAAAAAGGAAATGATGTAGCACAGAGAGGAAGTTAATATAAAGTTACAAGTGGAAGGATAGAAGCAAAGATTTAAACACTTTTAGAAATCTTTAAGTAGATTTTTGCAAGGAAAGAATATTTAAAAGAAGTGTTTCAGAAGGAAAAGAAAATAAGCTCTATAGAAGGTCAGAGAATCACTCTCAAGAAAGAAGCTTCCATTCCTAAATGAAACTATTCAGTTTTTGGAAAACATGTTGGTATCAAACTAGAAAGAAGCCCCAATCACTACTATTAACTCCTTCTTTCTACTGTCACCCCCTACCTCCCTATCTATGAAATGCCAGCTTAAGCCTACACAACAGTTAAGTCCTTCATTAGAAGCCAGCGTTCACCATTCCAACCTCCTCCTCCTTTCCCCTTTTTCTAAACCCACTCATCTACAGCTTAGCACTTTCTGCCATATCGGCACATCTTTTAAGTGAGAGTTATAGTGACCAGCACTACCAGTTGTAACTCTACAAGCTTCCAGCGTAACCCTTGCCCCAGTCTGATATTCTTTCTTCTATTCTTTCAGTTAAGTGTATTTAATTTTGTGCAATTCCTATAGGTTCTTGCAGACTGGCAGAAGTTTAAAATGTGTTTGTAATAATCTTCATAAAATTATGTATGCAAAGGGAGACAGCAAAAAAAACTAACATGTAACCACCATTCTTGCCTCCCTTCTCCAGGGAAGTCCATGGATCTGTGAACACTATAGGCACTGGAATCTAGGAATAATTTCTCAGACTTTCATTTTGCAGATTGACAGCCTATACCTATTAACATGCTAAACCTTGCCTTTAAGGTCTGGATATGTTCCAGAACTAAGCATGTCCTTGGAAATAGATTTCTGATCGTGATGCCCATGGCTGAAATTTCTGATATGCTCAGCAGCATCCAGAATTAAACTAAGGCTCTCAAGGGCACCTGCTTGCATAAAGTCTTTGCCTAATATATTGCTGTACTAACTCAAATCGCTGAACTAATGCACCCAAATCTTTTGTCAGTTGAAAAAGTGTGCAACTAATTTGGTGCTGAGGTAAGGTGCAGGCTCACAACAGAATGAGAAAAAAAGACAGTACAGTAGCAGTCAGTGTGCAAAAATAGTCCAAGAGAGTATCAAATATAAACACATGCCACCTTTGCATTGATACAGTAATTGTTCACTCTGAGTTATAAAACAGAATTAAGAAATCATTACTAGAAGAAGAAACATTTACTATCTGCAGAACAGATATGAATTTCTCTGTATATAATGCCTATATAGTATCATTTTTAAAAAATACATTTAAGGTTATTAGAGGATGTCACTAGAGACTGATGTCCTTTATTCAGAAACAGCATGGCTGCAAAAGTGCCAGTTTTGCCATATTGCCCACTGGACTAAACAGGTATCTCAAGGAGAGCACAGGTCAAATGCATATATGACCCTGCAGTCAAAAAAAGTGATAACCGTTGTTGGTCAGAGCTAGATAGGACTGCAGTTTTCCTCATGAAGGCCCCTGTTTTATGTGAACTGCACTGATATCAGCAATTCAAATAGACCATACCAATAGAGCCAAGGAATAAAGATTTCAATCATATTTTCCGTCACTGACAATCTTGGTTGATCTAAATGAACAACTTAGATGGAAAAAGCTACATATTGCACTGTCAGTCCTCTGAATCTATTCAGTTACAAAGATACACATGTGTGCTGACATGGAAATTCAACACAGCACATGACATATACAGTTTCCTGATTTTAATCTTACCATATACAGTTTGCATAATATTCTTTCTGGAGATATTTCTTTTAAATATGCTCTATTACCTTTTTTTTTTTTTTTTTGACAAAAGCCTCAGGATGAGAGAGGATATTAGGAGCCTTTAAGAACTGTGGAAAATCTCAAAAGTTAGCGAAAGGTTGTCACATATGTGTGTTTCAACTTAGCTTTGGTTTTCAATACCACACACAGAGAACAGTATCAAGGTCTCTGCTATGCTGCTCTGATGTGCTGTAGCATTACAATCTAAGTCCTAAAATTCTATGTGTTCCACAGAAGGATTTCCACTGAATAACATGCATATCTACAAAAAAGATCACCTCTCATTTTAGAACAAGTGGCACTCTGGTTGCAGAAAAGTGCTCAGTATGAGTAAGAAAGATTTTCTTGTTCAAAATCAATTCTTTTGAAGGACCTATTGCTATTCCCCATGAGGAACAGCGTTTTCCCACACTAAGTTTCCTCTCCTATTCATGGCACAGATACTTTTCCCAGAGCCTCCTCCTCCTTCTCAACAGCAACAAAACAATTTAGTTATTAACTGCAGCACCCTGACAGCAGTTTTATTCTACCAAACAATTCTCAAACATCTCAGCTTTCTCTTTGCTCGATCATCTATAGTCTGTTTTTTCTTTTTGGAAAATGAAACTGAAATGAAACCTGCTGTGCTAATCCCTAGAAATTGCTACCTTTGTCTACCACGGAAATTTACAGCACAAACGTACTACTGTAAAGTCCTTCTTTGTTTCGCTCTTTGAATCATCAAGGGGACTGCAAATGCAAGCTGGAGGGAGAGGCATACAGTAGACATGTCTAAGAACACCTCACCTCTTTTACGCGTCCCGGGATGCATTGTGCTGTTCAGGTACGTGACTGCACTCTTCTTGCGCTGGAGGGGAAAAAAATAACACTTTCAGTTGGCTAGCATTTTTGGCAAGAGCTATATGGAATTGCTGAGAAACAGCAGGACAGTACTAAGTAAGATTCCTGGCTGTTCTGTTTTCTGGAACATAGCTTCAGAAAGGTTAGCTTTTTACACTATTTCTGACATCTGGACTGCTTCAGGCCAGTATGCAAGCTGACCTCCTTAATAGCATGAGTAATGCAAGCTGCCTTTCCGCGTAAGCTTTAGAGAGGAAAAAGGCAGAAAAATGAGTCAAGTTTTGAAAGGGAGCAACCCCATGCATTTACTATTAAAACCTCTTGAGGGTCACATGGTGGCAATGGTTACAAATGATAGCTTGCCTGTCTAGCTAGACCTGAGATAGCTTAGTAGGTGACAGCATGGCAGAGGCACACACAAGCACAGAATGAAGGGGCAAGAGATCAATACCTCAGGCTCGAAAACAGCTCCACTGTACACTGGATTTGCTGTTGTTCTTCTTTTCCTTTCTTGCCGCTTGCTTTGGATTTCTTGTAAAACAAAACGTTTGAGTTAGAAAACAAAGGGTTCAGACATCATATAAAGCACATACAGAGTTTGCATGTGAAGATGGTTATGATGATTTATGCAGGAGACCAATACTACTGATTACAGGCAACTTTGCTGTACTTTCAAGTTTTGAAGTTTTGAAAACTAAGACCTGACAATAAATATAAGCACGGTGCTCAACTAATTCTCTCCCAGTTAGAGTATCTGAAGCCTAAAGTATTTTAAACTGATGGCCAGTGTCACTGGGAGCCTAAACCATCAGTCTCTGGTAACCTTGTTGATCTTAAAAATAAAACACAGTACAGAAATATATAAGTCCTTGAACTCTCAGGTTATATTTCACTGTATAAAATTGCAGAGTTTAAGTTATGAAACGAATTATAATCTTGTAACTCCCTTTACAGATTACACTCTGAATTCACGAAATAAATAAGAAATCCAGATGAGGATTAAAGTAAAATTATCTGTGATTCAACTTTTCAGATAGAAAGACTAACAGACAACAGTGGGATGGTACAAATTTCCTTTCCAATCACAAGAATTTATACTGCCTTCCCAACCACCAATCGTAGGTGCATACTGCTTTCTTTCAATAGTAAAAGCAGGGTAAAAAAAGGATATACAACAGAGACGACCTTAGATCGAAAGTATGCACATCCCAAATGCACTTCTGTGCAATATAAACACTGTACTTAATACAGAAATATTTTGCATATGCACTTCCTGTTCAGAATGGCCATGAAGCAGTGAGTTTGAGAACCAGCTTTAGATATTTTCCTTACCTTCCAGGTGGTCATGAGTAACTAGTCCTAGAGACACCATGAAGGCAAGTTTCTGTTAAAGGTAAGAAAGAGGAAAACATAGCTATCATGCCAATTCCAATGAGTAGGGAGAGCTACTTCACTTAGATCATTTATAGTCATTTGGTAGGTAACAAAGCAGTGAAAATATTATTAATAATACTTTGCTCCCATAAATCACTTTTTCATCCATTGCTTGCAGAAGAAAATCTCCATAAATGGCAAACTACTAAGACAATTCTGGTTTACATCTGCAGCTTTGTAAGGTTTATGACTTCCTTAGAGGACTCCAATCTTAAAGAAGGAAGCACACAAATCAAAATAGAGAAGTCTAGCATGAGAAGTAACTACAGAATTCTGAAAGCATAAAGAAATCAGTATTGTAATCAAACCTTCTGCCTGAAAGACCTATCAAAGGGAAGTTCTGGTCTTCTAACTTGTAAAAGACTCAAAAGTCCAATGTATTCCCCGACGGAAAAATGTAATGCATTTTATCTATTTAAATTTCTTATTCTATAGCCTTATGAGCTACTGTTGTCCAGCAAAAATGCATGGAATGTTACAAGTCAAGGAGTTCTGAGCGAACAATTGCTTTCTGAAGAACAGAGTATTTCCTCTTCTTCTTAAAAGAGAGCTCAGGATATGTTCTGATACCTGTGGATTTTCTTCTCGTTTTGGCTTCGGTGCAGCAGGTGGAGTAACAGTACGACTTTCTGTTTGCTTTTCTTCTGCTTCCACATGTGGTTTGATAGTCTGAAAAGAAACAGTAATAAGAATTATTTTTTAGTTAAACCAGAAAAGCAAAACAAATCTTTTAGCAGATGGAGTTTAAAAAACAGTTCAAAGCTGGCAGTATACTAACAAAGATTTAATCTAGGAGTCTGAAGCAAAATGAAACTACAAAAAATATTTTGCTTGAAGAATGAATGAAATGTGCCCCAAATCAAGAAAGCAGCTTCTTCACTGTTCCGTTAACTCAAGCAGTCACAAAAGCAGTAAGTCACCTTAGAGGTAACTCTGTTGCAGTTGGGAAAACCAGCAAATACTTTTGTATCCCTAAGACTTCTATGAAAAGTTTTGTTTGACTCAAAAACTGCCTGACTCCTATGATCTCACATGCTTCTTAAGTTTATTTCTTTTCTGAAGGCAGAAACTTCTGCAATAACATACCAAACCCTGTATGAAAACCTAGGCCTGTGCTATATCTGTCCATGCCACAAACTGACTGAGAAGGTAACCTCTACAGCGATATCAAGTTTTTCTCTATTTAGCATCCTTTATCATGTAGGGAAAATATACAGGAAAAAAGAACATAGTTAAACCACCATCATTTTCCCATGTTCTTTCCAAACATTTATTTGAATTGGCAGTAATGATTCAAAGAGCAAACAGATATTGCTGCTATCAAAAGAAATAGACACCAAAAGTATAGTATTGCAGAAGTACATCACCAAGTCACAGGAAAAAAGGCATGCAATGCTGCATAGCTCATAAAGCAACCTTAAGGAACATGCAAGCCTACTTGGGTGAATTTGTAAGCAGAACTGAGCATAAGCAGATCTTTCATGCACCAGATTTTCACCTTCTTAGGTGAAGACTACTTCAAGGCATATTAATGCATACGGAATGGTTAAAAGTGGAACTAAAGACTGCTTCTCTTAAACTTGGCAAGGAGTCTGCACTTGCAACCCAATTAGATTGCATGGACTAAACTTATGTATTATAAGTCCTTTCTGTAGGCAGAATTTATAACTAAACTTCTAGAAACTCAAGAGAGTCTATCTTCCACTCATTCAATCCAAGTCAGATATAGAAAATTATCAGTCTCTGGAAGTTGAATGAGACTATTTTGTGTCCAATCAAAAGACTACAGGAACAAAGCAGAGATGTCTACATTTGCTGTGTTACAGATCCTTGTGATTTTGGAGTTTTAAGCTTTCTTGCTATCCAGGATACTACCAAAGCTCAAGAATGCAGCTTGCCTACGAACTACTGATATTGAGACAGCAGGGGGAGCACAGAAACACTGAAGTTTCAGAAAAAGATTCCAACAGGCTTTGATAAAGCACACCATACTTTCTGCCCCAACAGTTGCAAGTCATTCCATAATTTGCACTACTGTTGGAACATGAATATTCAAGTACCCACTGAAAACTCCTCCACAGTTGTTATCCTCTCCAAATTGACATCATAAAGCAACAGACCCAAACCATTGCATTACTAAGCACTTTCTCATCTGTACCTGTTTTTCAACGTTTGGTTTGCTGATCTGTACAGTCTGAGGTCCAGCAAGCCTGGTACCTGGGGCTGCTATCACAATGCTGGTGAGCTGTGCCATCGGGAAGGTTTTGGCTATGGTTGCTGTCTGCCCGTTAACGACCCGAACTGGATGTATGGAGTTCTGTGAGTTGGGTAAAGACGTGGGTGTGAACTTTGTCGTCAGCATCACAGGCCTCTGAATAAGCTGAGGAGCTGCAAGCATTGGAGGAGGTGCTGGGGCAATAGGAATGTTATTTTGGGCGACTGGTTTAGGTCGAACCTACAGAAAACAAAAAAGATGCACATAACAATATTGTAGTTGAACTTCATTACTAGTTTAAAATGCTTCAGTTTAGCCTGTCTAATCTGTGCAATGTTGTCTCATTTCCTATAGAGTGTAACTTTTTAGCATAGTGTCATAAGTATGCTATGACAAGGAAAAGACACACTTTCAACCCTAATTGCATAAAAACATCCATAACATTTGCACATACATTCATTCTCCGTGAAATTAGCATTTGGATGCAGACACTTATTTTGCATGTTCATTGCCAAGTGCCTTATGCATGTCTAAATCAACACACCGGTTCCGAAAGCCCAGTATTTTTGTAGTATTTACAGGCACTGCTTAGGCTCTGATGTTAGAAGCGTGTTTCAAGGCTTAATGGTGAACCTTCAAGAAATCAAATGCATAAACAGTTGACTGCACTCTAAATCAAAGCCTTAGAATTTTCAGCAAGTGCCCAGTACTTTTGCCACCTGTGCAACCAATCTTGCTAAACAAAAACATTCAATATTATACGTTAATAGAAAGTGCTAAAGACTCTTTTCTTTCTTGGCCAAGTAGGATCTCCCAAATCTCTATCACCAATACTTGCTTACTTCCAGCCCTTTGTTAATTTTGCATTTATTACTTAGTTACAGAACATAGAACAGATTATTGTGAGAATAAAGGTTTTTAAATTATTTAACTTCTATCACCCTGCCTGCCTTTAATACTCAATATTGCATTTTATCTTTGAAAATAGGGTCATATTCTAACTGATCTCACCACCCCCAAATCTTATTCAGATATCAGCCTATATTTTTCCTTTCTTTTTTTTTTCCTTCTAGAACATTTTAAACTCTTCTTCATAGTGTCACATATTTCCTGCAAATTAGATAGTTGCTCTAAATATTCTTTTTAAATAAAGAAGCAACCATAGTGTTTCCCAAACCATGAAAAATTTGCAAAATACACTTTTAGTGCTCTGCTTCAAGCATAGGTTGCTGTCACAATAAATAAATACTCAGAACAATTTAATGACTTCTTGATTTTACTTTTTGTTCTTTGTATACTCACCTGCGGAAGAAAATTTGGACGAGGAGTGAGTCTGGGAGGAGGGATGAACTGCGGCACTTTTATGGGCTGAGGCGTAGCCTGAACCTGCTATAAGAACATGAAAGAGAGTTCAGTAAAATAGCTTTGAAGCTGTTCACCAAAATCAACATGCAAAGTGTATTTCCACACCTGATGTTCCTCAGCTCAGGTTGGTTTCTATTCTGTAAATAATTTTTCACAGTAACAGGTTCCTCATTAGAAATGCATTAAGGTCAGAGTTAGCCTTACTTCCTAGTTCCTGCACACCTTGGGTTGAAGGTATCTTTCTCTCTGGTTGAACTGTTCTAATTACTTGGCTCTGAAATCTCAAACCATTTCCCCTGAAGATAATGAAAACTCCCGTTTGTTTTAGAAGTTAAAAAATGCTTATGTAAATACACAACTTAGGGCTTAATTTTCAAAAGTAGGCCATTCATTTTAAATAATTAAGGTGTACTATTCAGAAGCCTGGAGTACTTCCCTGACTACCTGAAATCCATGGGAATTGCCATAGCACTAACCTCGTAATAGTAGGATAACCTCCCCAAACCTGTGCAAGTTATTTCACAAAGGACTAAGAAGAAATGTGAAGGCCAAATAAAAGTGGGGCAAGGAATGACAAGGAAAAGAGAATACTAGAAAAAAATCACCCAAATAGTCTTCTCTACACTTACTACAAAAGCAAGCCTTGCCAGAGAAGCAAAATTGCTTCCATTAGCATTATTAGAAAGTATTTTTTAATAAAGATAAACTGAATATTCTTTTAGTGAATGTCTAGACCTTCACTCCAGAAGTAAAACTTCTCTGTTATAATTTCATACAATGCCTAATTTCCAGTCCAAGAAGCACATAACCCAATTCCAAAATATTACTTAGATTTCCAAGTGGCTGATTAACTTAGTCATCAGGCTAACTTCTGGAAAAGACTGTGACGCACTCAGAGCACTGTGCCAAATGCTTAAGCAAATAGGATCTGTGTATGAAAAAGTGATGAGAGAAGACACAGCAAAGAGCAAAGCAAAGTGGTGTGGTCCAACACTACAGAGACTTCATCACACAAAGGCAACAAGAGAAATTGAACACTAAAAAAATTAAGATGAAATCCCACAAATTAAGAAATTCTTTGACATCTTTACCAAATTCAAAAGCTGAAAATTTCCGGAACAGAAACATGTATAATAGGTAGGAGCAAGACAATTACCATTTCTCCAAGAATAACAGTTACATACAGAAGAAAATTTTACAGAGAGGTGATGACAGCACTGATTTAATTCAGGAAAGAAAGCAGTAATAGCAACTTACATAGATAGTAAATGCATTTCTCTTAAGCTCTCATTTTAACAATGTCAATTAATCAAGTCTCACAACACGTTCCCAGTTTTCTCCCTTCCAGTGCAAAAACACGATTGTTCATTTGTATCTTTTTTTTTTCTGATAGTCCTCGTTAGCTAGAAACGCACATTCCCTCAGGGCAAACACACGAAGCGCTTACCAAAGTTACTGTGTTTTTTGCCACTATTTGGACCGCCTCAGCTCCCGGGCCAGAGACCTTGTTTGTTGTCTGCAGGTTGACGGGCGCGCTCTGCGCATCCGTGCTGAGGACCGCTTTCTGGCTGTTGTTGATGGCCGTAACCATGGCAATGGTGGGTCTCTGGCCCACCACGGAGGCGGGCATGGTCGCCGTCGCCGCTTTCAGGACAAGAGGTAGTGTCTTCGTGGTGATCATAGAGGCTGTAGTGACAGTCTTCTAAGGGAAACAGAACATACACTTTGAGAGACAGACGCTTCTCATCAGACAGGATGTGGGCTGGTTATTCAGAAACAAGACAGAACGAGCCTGAAAAGACAACACTGGGTCTATCTACCTACTCCTTAGAGACATGAAAGGCATCTCATGCCTCTGAAAACTGGATAGCTAGAAAAAAATCTCATTTGGGCAACCATTAGGTGTATTTTAATCCAATCTGTGGTATTAAAGAATGATTCACAAACAATTGTCAAGAAAATGTTGATCAAGTGTTAGTACTGGCATTTACATTTTTTCATCTTTCAGCTTCATATCACTTCCAAATCTGTGTTGTCAACATCAAACCTTTAAGCTGCAAATTTGTTAAACAATCCAGCTAACTAGCTTCTTAACAATTAAAACTCAGATTTTCAAATGGAAATTTTATTTACAAAGATCTTCGTGATCAGAAGAATCAAGAAAAGCATTCATAATTTAGTTGCTTTATTTAAAAAAATGGAATTTGAATTTGAGTATCCCAAATTTTGGTTTTAGTCATACATACACATACTCCGTCTTTAAGTTTCTTTCATAAGAATGGCAGTGGGGCTACCTCAGTACAGCTACTTAGAATCCATCAAAAGATTCAGTTTTCATGGAAAAATCCTTTACTAATGCTTCTGCATAAAAACAGTCTGATGTAGTAGAAAGCCAAATATTAACACTAGCCTTAGGCTGGATTTATCCTGGAGTTTTAAGTACTGGCTGTTAGTCTGTCCAGCAGGCTGGAGGCAATTAAGTTTAACGTCTCTGAGATGATAGAATTTTTTTGGTGTACGTGCTCTTAGCATAAAGTAACAACTATGTCCTCCTGAGGCCAGGAACCAGAAAAAATATTGCACCAGGGTTCATTTTTCATGTTCTTAACATGCCTGATTTACACTACTTGATTTTAAATGCACAAAATTTTTCTTTCTAAAAAAATAATATAAATGTGTTTCCATTTGGAATCTTCACTATTTTCTCTAATAATGTTAACTTAAACAAAAAAAAAAATTACCTGTATACCTCTAGTTTCATAATGCTTAAACTACATTCTCTGCTAATTCTGCAAAAGTTTTTTTAAAAATGTAGACATTCTACAAAGCCAAATCAAAGGAGAATCCATGCTTCAATTTCATACATTTATATAAAATCCAATCATAATTAAATTTTCCTTCTCTCCACATGAATAATTCCCTAACTTTTAGATTGAAGAGCTTCTTATTGACCTCTGCTACACTTTCTCCAAAGCAGAAGGCAAGAGAGCCCCGAAGGCAGTGACGTGATTCAAGCTGTTCCAATCAAATGTACCCGACTGCATTACTTTCATCCATAAACATTTTAAAGAAAAGTGTAATCAATCATGTAATACAAGACTAGGGCTCTAGTAAATCTGTAAGTACTAAGAAGATAGGTTCAGTCAGCAGATCACAGAGGCAGAATTTCCTCATCACTTTGCTGAGCTTTAATTACCTTGGTTAGCATAGAATAAAACTTTTCAATGCATAGGTTAATATGCCATTGATAGTGTCTATTATTTCACATTTGTAAAAATATGACCTCTTATCATGGGTTGCTCTTTTACAAAAATTAAGAAAAAATCCTTGTTATTGGACTATATTGAATATATTAAAATGTCTCTATTAAGACAGTACCTATAACTTTACTTCTAAAGTGGGTTGCTCTGAAAAATAACTTCTGAAAGCATTCTCTTTACTAATACTGTCTTAGAAGATACATTATTTATAAAATTAACAGTCAAAAAGTTTTTTAGAGAGACAAAATATTTGGCTTTCCCTTATATGTGAGTGGGATTCACTTTGCTGAAAGAGAGGGCACATTTTGATTGATAGAGGGGCAATGGGACAGAGGTACAAGTGTAGATGCAGCACGTGCACATAAGCACAGGAGGTGACTTCAGAGTTATACCAGCATGAAGAGAAACAAAACAGTCTTAAGGATAAGACCTGGTATATTTTATTCAAATGAGAGGATGACCTGCCTTTTGGTTCACAGTTGGAAACCTTCCAAGTACAACTGTATCAATGACTAGCAGAAGGGCATAGCAGTTTTGTGTCAGTTTCACTAGAGGGCTCTTTAACTTTGAACAAAACCTCAATTTTTACAACCCAGAAGATGACCTGGAAGTTAATACATGAATGCAAAGCATGGAATATGGAAAAACGCATGAGACTGCTTCTGCAATCGTGTTTCTTGACTGAAAAGTAGAGACAAATGAGAGTCACCACTGTTTGGTTGCAAATATTTCAAGACATTAACGTATATTTTTCTTTTTTTTTCTGTTTTAGTCTTGGTATAGATGTTACTTACTGCTCAAAGATGTCTTTATTTTTTCATAGTTGAGTCAAGCATTTTAACCCCCAACTACTTCCAGAAAAATGGGGTCTGGAAATCCCAACTGGGCAAAGCCATGGTTGTGATTCATTGCAGTATGCATACAGTAAGGTTTATACGCTTTTTATAGATGACCTGTACAGATTACAGTAACAGGAAAAAAGCCCTTGCATATTCTTTTTTATTACAAAAGACCTCTCTGCACTCTCTGTTTTCTCAGTAGACTTTTAGAGTGTTAAGTATTCAAACAGTTGAGGTTTTCAATCTCAAACTTGCAGCTACAGTAAGGATCATTTGATGGAGTAACATCTGTTTAAAACAACCAAGGAGAACGAACACAGAAAGTTTTCTTATATTTTTGTTCACAGATACAGTGGGTACTCTCTTAGTCTTCTATAAATAAATGATCTTAATCATGCATCTCATACAGTGCATGAAAAATCTTCACTGATTCTTGAGACCTACTGGATATGGACGGGGAAACATTCTTGGACCTGCAGAAAATGAAGGTGCTATCACCAAGGAAGGACGACACTTCCACCCTCCTTTTCTGCGAGGTTTTGATCCAACTTTTAAACATTAAGCACTTATTTTACTCGTATTGGAAGTTACTCTACACATATTGGAAGTTACTACCAAAAGAAAAAAAAAAAAAGTCAGAAGACCCATGGATGGAGAGAAATTCACTTTGGTACACACTAATGGGCTTAAGTGAGAGTTTGTACCTTTCTCTCTGTACCTTTCTTCTTTCATCTTTACAGTAAACTTTACCCTCAGCAGGAAAAAAGTTGTTGCAGAGAATGGAAACATTCTCAGAATATTTACCTGTGATCCAATCACGTTTGGAGAGGGTGCAGTAGACTGCTGCTGCTGTTGATGGTGATGTTGCTGTAGCTGTTGTAGTGGTTGTGGTTGTGGTGTCTGTAATTTGTTTTCTGACTGTGCCAATGGCTGTATTTGAAACTTACTGTCTGGCTGTTCCTGCTTCACTATCAAATTCTTCCGAAGCTGTTCCACCACTCTTTTCTACCAGATAAACAGAAACATCAACAGAAATGATAACAGTTAGTTAGCTGCATACACCAGAGCAGGGCATAATGCCTAAAGACTTCTATGTAAACAAAGAACTTCTCAGAAGTTTAGTAGGACTTCTCATATTCAGAACGTGAAAATCAGTGACAGTGCCAACACAAGCCAGAGAAGATTGGTACTGTTGTCCCTGGTGCAAGGTGACCCTACTGTCCTTGCAGAAACTTGTCCAAATTTAGTCTATACACAAACCACAATCTCATTGACATATATATCTGAAACCTGTTTGAACTTAGCAATTACATAATCCAAACTTTCTGTCTCCTTCAAACATGGCCCATTCCTACATAGCAATGAAAAAGGACTTTAATTTTTAGGGACAAGCTGAATTCAAGGCAATGAGGTGGCCACAGTGTTACCAGGCACAGAAACAAAGAGAGAGAGATGGTTTGAATGCAAAGGGAAGGGCAGGAAGTGGAACGCTGGTGAAAAACACAGCATTGGAACTACACGTGTCCCTCCTGCACAGTTACGTTGCATGGTTAGCTTTGCAGGAGAACGATGCCATCAACGGGAATTTCTGGAAAGAATGGAGAAAGCTCAGTTGGAATAGAAACTGTCGGAAAAACTCTGGCAGAACCATGTTTTGACAGAACAGGCTCTTTAAGGTAGTTACACAGAAAGGAAGGGAAAAAAAAACAATTCTGACAGATCAGAATTGTTGTGATTTTTTTGTATTGTGTGAGACAGTACAAAACAAAGGTCAAAGGACAATCCTTGCTGGGGATGTACACTAGGCTCTGGAGACAAAAGAAACATTGGTCAAAACTCACTGAAAAGTCAAGAGAGTTAGTGCCAGAAAGAAGAGTGATTAAAGTATTTTACACTGCAAGTGGAAGAGTACAAAAAAACTGTCTGAAACTACAAGCTGCAACTTGTTTGCTCCCTCTTAGAACAAGCAGCAAATATCAGCAAATATTTTTTTCCTAATTCAGAAACCTTATGTGGAGTTCTAAATGGTCTGTGTCTCTCTGCTCTCCCTCGCGCACGTAGTAACTGCATGACCATTGAAAGCAGCTTTCTGGGAGGATTACCGCGGCCACGAGCAGACCAAAGTGCCGTGTCAGCAAGCAGAACCAGGAGCCAAAAACGCTTCCAGAGAGAAGCCCGATAGGGTGGAGAGGAAAATCGAGCCAAGGAGGAGAGGAAATACTGCAACGTGACTGAGTATTACCTGCCAAAGACTGCACGTAAACTGCGCAGAAGACTAAGAAATTTCAGTACCGGCAGCAGGAGGGGAGTTTGGGCTCTTCTGCCTTACAAGACACAGCAATCAGGGTGCTCCTCCGCTAACTCCCTCGATGGAGCAAAGCAGACACAGCCCCAGCACTTATTTCCATCCTGTTCTTTACAAATGGGGGGCACAGGAGCGAATGGATTCACATAACATGAAGAGAGGAGAGGGAGAGGTAGCGCCCGCTCGCGGAGCACGACGCCATGCGCGGTGAGGCCTGCCGAGCCCCGGCCAGGCGGCCCCCGCGCTGCCCAGTGTCGCCAGCACCCGCATGGCACGCGCGCCTCCGCGCGCCCGGCACGAGACAGATAACCCGAGCGGGACAAGTCACCACTGCGAGGAGGCCAGGCTGGGAGGCCAGCCTGGAGGCCGCTGCAAGCGACCTGGCGGCAGCAGCCCCGCCATCCCCTGCACAACGCAGGTAGGAAAGTGGAAGAGGCAGCGCCGGATTTTGAGATTCAGAGCAGCAAGTGCACGGTTTGTAGAGCACGCCAATTGCTTAGGCACTTTATTAAGCTTCTCCTAGCAAGTGTCAATAAAAAAAAAACATGCTGCTGAAACTACAGAAATTACTTTCCAAAAGACCACTGGGACCACATAACTCTTTGTTATTCAGTACACCAAGAGACACTGTGAACAGCATCCTCCAACACTGCTTCACCTTGCAGCCAAAATCAGACGAGACTTTAGGTTCCTGCGTGCACGCAGGAGCTGTGATGAAATCTACACCGATTTTCAGCAGCGTGGATTCATGCTCCCCGTAATCTCAAACTAAGCTGCAAAGCTCAACCCATAGGGTGCCCCCAGGGAGCGCTGCTGACCCACCATGCAGCCCCCACAGGAGACTGCTCTCAGAAACGCTATTTTCATAGGGGTTTCGTCAGGACAACAGCATGGCAGAAGCTTTTGGTGCTCTAAGACTTCATACTCCACTAAAAGTGTGTTTAAAAACTGTTCTTGTGCGCTCTTTGACTGTTCAATTTTGAATGCAGCTTGCACCGCACTGCGTACAATCTCTGGTGTAAAGTCCTAACTACCTGCCTCCTAAATAACCAGGGAGATGAAAGTACTACACATGTCCTAAGAAACAGCCTTAATTCTCTAAATCTTAATCATTGCCATGTTTTCTCCTCATTCCTATTTAATTACAAAATTCCTATTGACAAAATTTTAAATTGAGATAAATTGCATCACGGAAACAGTATCATAAACATGATATGACAGGTTTTTGCATCAGTCAGAAAATCAAGGCTTTAAAAACTTCTATGTTCATAATACAGTTCCTTTTCCCTTAGCACTACAAATGTATGAAAAACATTTGCCTTTCACCTCAAGTTTACTGAATCTTCTTCCAAACCCAACGTCAAGCACTTCTTACATCCGTCCACAAGGTGAAAGGAATTAACAATGACGTCCTCCTTTCTCTTTTCCCTTTCCCTCTGCCCAATGAATAATTGCCCGTATTCTGCCATGGTTAGTATCGGACTACTTCAAAATCCATCTGTCAAACCCTGCCCGTAAGTATACTACCTAATTTCGGTGCTCTTTCTCTCTTGACATCTTCATCACTAGGTCTCATCAAGAGTTGTTCCCACCAAAGAGTTCAGGGAGTCTTAGACATCTTACGTGGCTATTTCTTAAAGCCTGTAATTGTAATCAATACTGTGACATCCACTGATACCACTTTCTCATTTATGCCACAGGCCACATCCAATTGCAGCACTGAAAGATTTTTTTTGGTTTGATCGAGCAGAAAATCTGCCTCCAGGTCTCACTGGCCATATATCTGCGCCCCAGTGAGACAGAAAGAAGTGTCTTCCCTACACTCACTCTAACAAATTTCATGGAATGTTCTATAAGATAACGAAAGCCTGTGGAAGAAACCTAAATCTTTATATGAGTTAATTATAACATTATTATTTAAACATTATTTTCATCATAAATAATCAATCAATAAAAAACATAGTTCTCTGAGCACAGGTTTTTTTTTTAATACGCATCTCTGTGACACATTTTCATTTTAATCCAAGAAACATTTAAAAATACATACTTAGGCAAAACAGGCTTTATTTTTATCTCTCTAAAAAAGTTTTAAACATCTCCTAAAAGAGAGAGAGAAAAGTAAAATACTAAACGGACCTGCAATGCATTCTTTTTATATCCTAAAAACAAAGCTGATGCAGTCTTAATTCATCAGCTGCCTGTTAGTGACCTGCTTTAATGTTCCATCAATTCCAGAAAGTAAACTATTACATATGCTGTAGTATTCACACTTTATAATAAACTAGTAATGTTTAAAAAAATGCCAATCTTTGTTCATGATAAATTCTATACATGTGATGCTGGAATAAGTATACAGTTCATGCATTAGCATGTCTACTTTGGGACAAAATGTGAGATTTTTCCCTTACAAAAGAAAAACATTTCTCAAAGCTGTTAGAAATTATTTTAAAAATCAATATATTAGTTAAATTTTGAAAATGATGTCCATTCCCTCATTCCTAATGGGGGACAATGCTTATCAATGTTTAAAATTTTTACTTAGGAATATGAGTTATAAAGGAAAATGACTGAAAATAGCTGCTGCAGTGTTCTGCTTTACGCGTTTCCTTGATTGCTTTATTTTCAGCATTGTTTCTTTTACCATTTGCAGCACCACAAGATCAATTAATTTTTGGAAAGGAAACGCTGTAATGTGAAATGCCTCATACATCACCGTGTTCTCATTTTAGAAACTTGACTGTTGCACAAAGTAAGGAGCAGAGGCTGAACCTGTAGGCGCAGCACACATACAACATTTTCCATCAGCTCATATGCTAAAAAAGTATAATACCTCCACCTTCTTACTGCAATACTCATACTAACTGGAAGACACATACAGGAATAATTATAATAATTAAGCAATGGAGCAATTAATGAATGGAGAATTAGGTACATGACAAGATGAAAAACAGAATGTGAAAACAGTTAAGTGAAGTATTTGGAATCTAATTAAGGAGGAATGGAACGAAAGTAATGAAATCAAACTTTTTTTTTAATTTGACAAAGCTTTTTGTTTTGTTTTAGGCTTTTCTGCTTAGAAGAAATATTTCTGAGTACTAATACAGACTGGTAGAAGGATGTGGGGATCACTTCCACATAAAATGGCTAGAGAGATGAAAAAATTAACTGCTGACTAGAATGGAAAAGGCACTTAATTTTATCTTGCCCATCTCTGTATTGTTCCCCCATCATTTGTCTACCTGAGGGAAAAAAATCGGTTCAGGAAAAAAAAAAAGACATCTATACTGTGCAGAAATGGAATAAGGTTTGCTCCTGTACTTCTATGTAAAGACGGTTTTCTATGATCTCTGGCTAAACTTAGTTTTCCAGAAATGTCTAATGAGGTCTTGTAAAATGTGTCATGGACTGAAGCTTGGCGTATAAAAATCTCAGCACACGAATTACTGTGGATTATTATTCTTATGTAGAAGAACACAGGAACAACCTCGACGGGAAAGTCACTCATATATATGCACTGGAGACACTTGTCTAAGGTAAACTCTGCCAGGGAAGCTTCTTCTGATCTCTCACCTCTGATTTGCCTCATAATGTGAGTGTCAAGTAAAACCCTTTAAACTGCATTTGTCTGAATTAAGCAAGCACAGTGGAGCAAGTTAAATTAGCAAACTTCATTTCTTGTTTTACAAATGACCAACTTTAATGAAACTATCTCCTTTCCAATCTGGTAAAGCCTAATATTTTTAAGTAACCCAAGTGGAAAGAATAGTAATCAAATCATTTTACAATGTACTATTGCACAGTGACGCAGCCCCTAGCATAAAGAATGAATCAGTTTCATTTTCAGTGGTATTCTTGTGCATCCTACAGCTATGCCCACGACTGAATCACACCTCCTCTCCACCCCATGAAAGGAAACACATAGTTCATGTTTTTGCATGTCACGCATGAGCAGAAGTATCATGCAGGATGACTATTTTTATTTTACCAGAGAATGTATAATTTCTATTTTTTTGAAGAGAAAGACCTGAATGTTCGTAATATATTGTACAACAATCTGTTGAATTACCCTAGTGTTGACAATAGCATCTAATATTTCATGTCCACAATTTCCTTACAGACAGCAAAAACTAATAGCAGAGACTAACAGTAATAAGGGATAATTAAACGGACACAGTACCAAGATACAGAATAATAAACAGCATAAAGTACACACAGAGGGATGTATCCTCTAACAGAAAATCCAGTGAACGGGATACTCAGTGAAATCAAATGAGAGCAATTGAAAACATAAAGAAGAAATTTTAGTTATTTCATTTTACATACAGCATAATCAAGTTATTACTAAGATCACCCTAGCACTGTCCTCCCAAACCTTTTTCCAGATAATACGGAAAGTGAGAATCTCCCTGGGAATTGATCAGAGCTGCTCAAACAGCAGTGGACAGATTTTATCCCTGTCTATACTGACAAGCGAATACTGCTTAGTGATGGTTTGATTAAAACACACCATTAACAATATCACACCGCAATTCACTGCTGAATCACACAGCTCTACCACTGAGATATCACAAAGTCAGTTTCATCTCAAAGTTTTTTTTTTTTCCAGACATTTAAACAGATTACTGAATACGCATATTCTGTCCAGCTAAACATAGTTACTTCTCCATTCTCTTTAGTTAACAAACTTAACAAAGAAACGTGCCTGCTTCATGGAATACACATGAAATTAAATCCATAGCGAGGACCCAACCCACTGGCCTTCCATTGTATCGAGGCTTGTGGATGAGTCAGTAGTGATTCTGTGCAAATAATGCAGTGGTTCTTGCTCAGTCTTCTATTTTAAAAGGAAAGGAGAGGTGGCACTTTGTTGCTGTGTTTGTTTATATCAATACAGATTACTAAGTCAGACAACATTTTATACAGAAAAAATGGAAGTACTCAAACACTAAAGGTTTGGTGAATTTATCCTACCTTTCTTAAAAATGCCCAGGCATACGTGCTATGCCAGAAGAACGGAAAGCTACCTTTATCAGGAAGGATGCAGAGTACTGGTGGCAGGTCAAAGGAGAACCACAAACATAACCAAGGAGCCAATGAGCAATGGGGTGCAACAGGAGGCTTACTGGGCCTAGACATATCCAGTTTGTCATAAAAAGGAGTAAGAAATGACTTGTCACTGAGTATAGATATTAATTCACAGAAAAGATGATGGGACAGTTTATATTTTCTCTGAAAAATGCAAAATGATGATTCCTCAGCTGTAAGTTGAAGATACACAAACTCAACCTTGAAATAAGACGCAATAATGACCAAATGCTGGAGCAGCCTAACAGAGCTAACATATAGGCTAACACAACTAACGTACAACGGGCTAACATAGTTAACATGCTTGGAAGTGCTTAGGACAAGGTAATAGAGCTTTCCAACAGAAAACTTAATCTAACTTTTGGAAGAGATTCAACAGTACACGTGGTGGGGAGAGGGCCTTGGAAGCCTCCGTTCATCCCCTCCCTTCACGGGCTTATATGGAGGTGCAGATGCCGAAGTCATTCTTGGCCTGCTTCCCTAGCATTTTGAAACCCTGCATAAAGACAAGCCCAGCCAGATATACTCTGGGTTGTTGTGTTCACACCTTCCCTTAAAGCCTAGAAATTGGCTGCAGCTATAGAGAGGACACTAGGCAAAATAGACCAGTTCAGGTGTTATGGAATTTATCTCCTTCCCTTTTCTTGAATTTTGCTATGTGCCTTGTTTGTATATTCTTACTGATTCCAGACTTGGAAAAGAATTTTTCCCAGACTGACTGGCTGTTTCTTTCTCCCTTTCTCTGCACTACTGGATATAAATTGCCTTCTAGGATTAGCTGAGCAAATTTCCCTTAATCAACCTGCTGATGTTGCAAGGATCTTCAGCAGAACTGGCAGCACCATCTATCACCTGCTTTCCAGCCATGGAACACACAAGTTTAAGCCTCCTGATGACCAAATTGCCCTAGTCTTGCTGATGTCACAGGACTCCACACAGAGTATCCAGGTAGATTATAGTGGCCTCTGATATACAGGAGGTCACGCTGGATAATCTCGTTGTCCCTTATGCTTTGACATGTGCTCTTCCTCCCTCTGCTTCCTAGATGCAGCTTCGCTGCATTATTAGTGTTTTTTTTTCCTTTTTTTTTAAGAAAAAAAAATCATGTACTAGATGCAAGACAAAAAATGTTTTACAAACACAGCAGATTTAAACTGATCTACATATACTAACTTTTTCAACAGCTTTTACCTAACCTCAAATTCCAGCTAGTTCCTGTGATGTAGAGCCCAGTAGTAGCTCTTACACCTGTAAAAGCTCTTTTCTGTGGAACAGCTTAATTCCCCCGGGACCAAATGGTGCTAGGAGAAAGCCATCACTTCATCCAGCAAGGCAAAGAGTTATGTGAAGTGCAGGAAGGAAGGAGCCAGGCATGCAGCACAAAGATCTCTCCGGCTTTGATGGAGGGCTCACAGGAAAAGGCATTTGAAAACATTGTATCAACACGGACAATATCCATCCAGAAAAAAAAGGTACTAACAGAGACCACCTAAGGGAATGTAAACATTCCCATCCATAAGTTCATACTACTTCTTCACAGTGTGCCTGCTTGTTTGACAGTTATACTGTCATAATTTCAGACTGTTAAACCTCTGCTCTAGGGTTTATAAAAGATCAGAGCACTTGTCACTCTCAGTGCAGGTAGAGTGAGATACAGTGGCTGAGCAGTTCATTTTTCTTTATAATTACACTCCATTAACCTTCCACATGAGAGCTCCCCTGTGCTTTCCTACCAGCAGCACCAACTGGCTGTGTTTGATAAGGCTCAGCAGAGCCTGCAAGACCAGCACATGCGGCCGGAGGAACACTTTCATACACTGCACTGGGCATCCTCAGCTGAATCATGCACAGGCAGCCACCAGCCTCACCCTGCCCACTTTCCCCAACACGCTCCTCCTTGAACTACATAGGTACGTGAGCTAGAATTTGCATGCCCAACACAAAACCAGGGAATTATTCACTATAGGGAATTGAATATTTACCACGCTTTTCCCCTCGCTGCCGAGAGCTGCCAAGAGAAATGCATTTAGAGCACTAAAGCACGCAGGGCAACGTAAAAGAAGTTGTCATTACATTATAATTAGATCATGTTAGTGTATGCAACCAGAGCACAGGGAAAGAAAATTACTTTTGAAATCTAAATCTTTTTTAAAATGCACTTTCAGTATCTGGGGTGGTTTGTTGTATTTTGAAGACGATGGTGGTTAACAAACAGCATTTTATTTATCTGCAACCTTCTCAATGATGACCGCAAAAATGATAGGCTTTTCTAAAAAGAGAGACTTCTTCAATTAATAATGTATTTTATGGGAGTTTTAAACTCAGTGCCAGGAAAGCTATTTTCCATGTGCACAAAGGTAGATTAGCATTTGCGTATACTGAGCTGCAGTGTCGGCACATGCTTACACAGATAAAAGGGAAACAAATTTGTAAGGGGGATTGTAAACAATCTGGAATGGAATCCAAATTATTTGAAAAATAAATGAAACACTACAAAGTCTGCACTTTGAAATGACACTTTATATTATCCATTGGATTTTGTTAACTGTTTCAAATGACCTGGAACATAAAGTTGTATACATAACTGGTCTATATAGTTGAGTGATGGTGTTACTCTTTTTGCTGTTACCTCCATTATCCTTTCCCATCCCTCTCCTACTGTTTAATATATTGTGATACTGGCAGCTGCATGCATCTCCATACATAAATATCACTCACTTCTCTTCTATGCTAAGTTCCCTGACCTTCAGCTTATATTTGGAAATGATCTGTGGTGTTCCAAGTCTTGGTAACTTTGCACGGCCTGAAACAAGACCTGTTTGTGCTATAGGACAAGCTGCGAATTCAGCACTGTCCTTGCTCATAACCTGATTTCAGCACAGGATTTCTATTTCAGACAGGCAAAAAAGGCAAAGGCAAGAAGGTAAAAATAAGATTTTTGAATGTATGTTCATATGAACTGAACTTAATGTCTGTACTTAACGTCAGAGCAAACTAAGGTGCTCTTATCTTTTTCGTTCGGAGTATGTGGAGTCCTGACTATGACAGAGTATGTATTAGAATCCTAACTCAAAGCTCCGAAATGTTTGACTGTGAGGAAAGACCATTGAAACTATTGTTAAAATAAGGATAGGTGCTTCAAGTTCCCAGCCCTCTGAGCCATCATTGTTAAATAGCATTTGGAAAAGTATGTCCTGACAAGGGGACCAGACCTTCAACTCTGAAGAATGCAATGTTGCTGTTGATGGGACCATTTTTTCCTTATCACCTGAGAAATGAGGCTTCCTCAGAAGTTTTCAGTTAGTTTGTTCTTTCCCCAACCTTTTAGAAAATATTTCAGAAGGAAGTGTTTTGCTCTACAGTGGCTTATCATTCTCTTTTTTACAGAAGACCTGTCAAAAATTATGCGTGTACTTTACTTTTGTTGTCATGCCACTAAAGGAGGGCTCTCAAAGTTTTCCTTTGAACGGGGCATGAAGGGGGCAGCAGATCTTTTATGTTAACACAGACAATAAACATGCTAAAGGAGGACTTATACTCAGAACCACTATTTTCCCACTAATCCTTGGAAGACTGAGGGACTGTTGAGACCACAAATGACAAAGACAGGAACCCATGTGTAACGGTGGGGAAAAGACTCTTGGTCCAGCTACCTAAACTCTGTGTATTTGTTGATGACTTAAAGGGGACCCTGGAGGAGTCTTTGCTGAATTTCTACACTTCTCTAAAGAGTTTTCTGACAAAGAGAGTTAAAGTAATATGAATAGAAAATAAGTTCTCCTATAATTCTTCTTTATAATTCCTCTTTCACTATACTGAATGTATATAAGGTGTATTTATGGAGAGATCAACATTTTTTCCTTTGTCTCTACAGGCCTGCATTAGATTTAAGCGGCAAATGATTAGGGCAAGGATTAAACAAAAAGCACTGTAACATTTTCAAGAGAAGAAGTGCAGCTCTTTTTTGGAACCATGCGCTTGACTTGCTGCTTATTGCCGTGAACATACGATATATTGCTGAATGAACGTGCTTCACTCTTCAAACCATTTCATCCAGGACACCTAACACATTGGTCTCTGAGAGCTGTAAATTGCAAAATAGTAGTTTCTTCTCCTCATGGATTCACACCAATGAATTTTTTTTCTTTCAGTCGATAAAAATACGCCCTCAGTCTTAGACAAACTTTACAAAATCAGAAGCAAAAGTGGCACCTGAACAGCCTGGAACAGGTTATAGGGGCTCTGATGTAGGTAGGCCATTATAGGAAAGGAAAAGTGGAAGTAAGTTTTCCTCTCCTATTTTTTACAAATATATCAAACTTATGCTGAAATGTAGGGATGCTCTGGGTTTCTTTTTCTTTATAATGAATAAATCAGGACATAGTCAAGAAAAGAGGGCAGATTTACCTGTTCATCTTGAATTGGAACAGAATGTAAAGAAAGGAAAGAGTCTTTAAAAAGATCCGTATTACACACCCAAGACATATACATGCAAGTGCATGCAAGTAGCTGAGAAATATTTCTTTAAGGAGAGAAATACTATGTCAAAGTCTTAGAAAAACTTTAACCAATGGTAATAAAAACATCAATGTGTGACAGGTGTTAAAGAAATACAAAACAACAAAAAAACACCCTCTAAATTGTATCAGACTAATCTGAGAAAAAAGAAAGGGGAGGGGGGCACACTTCTGGTCACACAAGTTCCTTTCAAAGTTCTTTCTCCCTGATGCAGTGCCCATGTCCAGAGGGATGCCTCAGTTGAGATAAGTAGTATAGCGCAAACTTTCTCTGAGATTTTTTCAAGGTATTAGAAAGAAATAATTACCTTCTTGAGAAAAGAAAATTCATACATACATAGGCAAAAAATGGATCAATAAAACACGCCTGACTTCACCTTGCAGACATACTATCCTAATTGTTTTTCCTCCTCTCTTTCCCTGCTGTGGGTTACACAATTAGACTGCAAACTCTGCAGGGCTAAAACCTAGTCTGCAAAAATCTGTTGAAACATTTAGCACATGCTAGGTCTACATAAATAGAAATAATAATTTGCTAGACTTTTTCCTGCTCTGCATTTTTTGAATGTATTTATGAGCTAGACAAATAGTGCAGGACTGTATCGGCCTGTCTACACATCCCTTGCGTGCCTCTTCCTGCGAACGACAGCAGTGACGGCACAGGAATCCTCGCTCCGCATCTTAACACTTTCGGTGCAGATTTTCACACTGAGCAAGCAGCTCTCTGAGCCAGGGTTGCCATCCTTCACAAAGGGGCAGAAACTCATTTCCTTAATCAGGTTAAACACGACCAGGAGTCTGCCCCATGACCCACACTGCTTGAGAAACTGCACAAGCAGCAGAGGCTACAGAGGCAGCTGCTTTCAGGCCAGCAACAGTCTGCTCAGCACGAACAGACTGTACCAAGATTTTTCTCCCACACACAAAACCAAAATGTTCCCGTGCCCCCTTTGTGCTGACTGAGCCTGTCTCTTAGTCGATGAGCGAGCTGCTATTTAGAAAATAACTTCTTAACGCATTTTGGAAACTCACCACCATTTACAAGGAGCACTGCCGGTTTGTGCTCGTCTGTGGTTTCAAAGGTCCTTTGTCCCAGGGACCAGACACCAACATCCACTAACGCTCCTTGAAAACTGCTGAGCGCACAGCTGGAATACGTGTGGGGGAAGGGAAAGGGTGTGTGATTTTGCAGTTACATCTGCTAAATTCTTTTGAACGATCACTCAGCATTTCTATGAGTCTTGCAAATGAAAACTTCAAAGCCATTTGGCAGAACTGACTGTTCTATCCTTCTAGCAGGATAGAAGAGAAACACGCAGCCACATATATGTGCTGCATAATTGCTTCTTTCAGCTACTTGCAGAGCAACTGATCTGCAATAACATGCTCAGCACCTCCCTACTTGTCAGCAGCCCCATCCAAGACAAATACATCAAGAAATGATGGAAATGAGAAAGTTGTGGACAAGATTAACCACACAAGCTTGGCTTTTTCTTGAAGCTTGCATTTTTTTCTATTACACAGTTGCCAGATATTCAAGAGAAAACGGTGTATTATAACAACTGTTACAACAGGCCGCGAGGGAATAAAACCAATAAGAAACCTCTCTGCTTGGCTCTTCACAGGGTTCTCACTTGTACTAGAAAAATGTCACTTTGATGCCCTGTTTGCATTCCATTTCTAACAACAAGGAGGAGGATGGAGGTCTCTGGTTTCTATGACAACCCAGATGGGCCACAATACAAGATACTTACAAATGCGCGACTGCGGGGATGCCAAATCAAATTAAGCTGGAGTTTACATTACTTCACAGAAACTCAAAGGAAAGAAAAAAACCCAAACAAAACACAAATGTCAAAGGAGGAGGACATTTCTGCAGTGGGTTCCAAAAGATTTTTGAAAGGAGATGATAAAAAGGGAGGGATATTTTTTGACAGAAATAAATAACAACATCAACACAGGAAAACCTGAAACCCTAATTTATATGAGTAAATGCTTCTACTAAAATTAGGCTACTGGAAAATTACCATCAGATATCAAGAGTGAAAAACAGGTCCCCAAAATAAAATGATTTTATTAATGTACTTAGCTCAGTATAAACAGGCCCATATGGCATCCCACTGTTTTGCATGACTAGTTTAGCTCCACGAGTTACATTCTGTGATGCAGTTTGTTGGGTTTTTTTCCTGTTGTTTACCCCTGCTCTGGTCGGTCTTCCATGGCTTTTTGCAAAAGTCACTTATTTGTAGGAAACACTTTGTATTCTAACAGGAGAAGTGAAATTAATAATAACTAAATATGTTAGTAACACTAAAACTGGAAAAACATTTAATGCACGTTCTTAATAACTGACTAGTTGGTCAGCTGTTGAAAAAGAGGAATTAGTTTATTTCTCAGTGGCAGTAACTTCACGAATACGCCATGACTCAATGTTCTGGGAAGACAGGTAACTATAACAGACAAGCTAGGTCAGGCAACACGAGTAAAATGCCTTGTTAAGAAATATCTGTAACCATTCTTACGCAAGCCTTTCCAATCTCACAGTTACCGATGTGAATGAAGAACCACATATTTCTAGGCACACTACCTAGAAGATGGATATATTTTAATCTTCTGATGCAATCCCGGTGTTCCTTCCCGGCCTTTCAGCAGGTAGTAGCTCAAAGCCTTCATCAGACACGTGCTCGGCAGCGAGGCCCACAGCAGGGCTGAGGCAGAGTGGGAGCAGCCGGCTCAGCCCTGCACGGAGCTGAGCTGACCCCGCAGCGCCGCAGCAGCATCCAGGCAGAGCGAACCGCAGACCCACATGCAGGAGCTGCTGCAGAGCCGGGGAGAGAACAGGACTGTGGTATTCCCTTTGCGAGGACTAAAGCAACACGGGAAAATTACACATCTCTAATAAAAACTCTGGTACCGCACACCTGCATTCAGCTAGCGGGAAAGATCTAGAAGTAACAGTTTTTCACAGGAAAGGGTGACCAAAGATGTAGCCACACATCGCTAGAATTAAACTTGGACTACACAGCTTGAAACTTCAGCTAGGCAGCTGAGGCTGTGTAGCTGTGTAGCTCCTCCTGTGCTCCTACAACCTTCAGAAACAAAGCAGAAGAGAGAGGCAAAAAACTTGCAATGTGTTAATGCCTACGAAAATTGCAGCAGTTCAGGGGGAAGAACAGAAAGAATGGCCCCAAAAGCGAGCTGCAAGGAGCTACCAATTGCAAGGGATAGTAGAATGGCAGCAAAGACGGTGCTTCAGGTCACGTGGCTACAGTTACTAGAAAATACTACCGAATTTACGACAACTTAATACAGCTATCCAGATACTGGGACACATAACCAGGCCAGTGGAATTCTCACACAGATCCTAGTGCCGATCACGAACCCCTGATGTTTCGAAGCACGGGCATCTCTCTGCAGCGATACAGCACAGAAGAGAAGAGAGCGGGACTTGCACAGAATCCAGTATCGCAAGGATCTTTCTAATATCAGCTACACTTGACTACTGACCCCATGAGGAATTCTTTCCTTCTGTAACAAGAACAAATAAAAAGAACTTACACAAACACAAAAGCCTTCAGGAAATTCAGCAACAAGAATCTTTATTTACATGTAGTTATGACTATCGAGTGAAAGTTTGTCCTCTTCCCAACTTTCAAGTTCAGTAAAATCTAAGTATCTGAAACTAGATGTTCAGGTATGCATCCACACACATTAATTCTGTCCTCTCAGAATGATGCTCCAGATACCATAAACACTAGCTGTATTGGTTCGATTTTTAGTTCAAAAGTCGCAGGAAATCTGTTTGCAGTGTTCATTTCCTCAGCTGACCAAGCACAGGCAGCCTCCCAAGAGCCTCTCATCTACACTTTGCACGTAGCCTGAAATTTGAACACTCTTATTTAAAAATAAATCACCATTTGCCTCCCTGTATAGTCAAAAGAGGTAGACAGACCAATAGATAAGTAATCTTCTGCACATGCTTTATATGTTCCCATATAAAGACAGAGTTCAGGCTACTTTTTACATTTTTGAATTAAAAACTCTCAGCTGGCTGCCCGGACACAGCATCACATTTGCTGAATCCTGTAGATCCTTCTTTTACTGCCTCAATACTCGCATGCATATACTGCATATAACTTATCCATCTTTAAGAACAGCAAGCGCATTCACCTCCCACGTTACTGCTGGTAGTAACCGTCAGTTACAAACGTAGATCTTCGTGCTAACACGGGTCATACAACGCAGCCCCTCTAACCTCACTGACACTCACTCTGCTTCACAAACGCCATCCACTTTTTCCTCTCTAGCTGATTACTAGTATTGACAGCGACTGTTTTCTGCCTGCACTTCACTTGAAATTTGCTGTTTCTATTTTGCACCTGTAAAAAGCTGGGGTTCCCAATTTGATGCCATTTCTTTGAATAAAAAAAAAAAAAAATCACTTCTTACAAACTCTGCCAGAATTAAATGACACGTAACAGATTTCCCCGCGTATATCAGCTTCTCTCTTGATTAGTTATAAACACAGTGCACAGACAAAACAGTTATCCCATAAAAAAAACACTAGGAAATCTCCTTAGAACATCTCTGTGAAAAGATCCAGATAATTATTTTTAATTTCAAGTACTGCTGTAACTGATTTCAGGTTAATACTAAAGTATTTGCAAGTAATTCCTACTGGCTAGTGCCAGCATTGCAGGAGACCTAATCTTTGCTAAACTTAACTTCCTGCAAGGCTCTAAGATATTACTGGGCAACCTGTGTTAAAATTCCCAACACTTATAAGGTATGTACCAAAGCATACTGAGTTTCAGTCACAATTAACATTTTTATGAGGAAAAATATTCCATAATTTGATCTTTCTTCTCCTGAAATGTTAAAGACTATGAGAATAGAGAGATATTTGGATCATTATGCTTATTATACTGCTCACTACACTTTCTATCTCTTTGGCTTTATGAAATAGAAAATATATGTAGTTTTCTATTCACAGGAAATTAAATCAAAATTCCCCAGAACACCACCTGCACAAGAAACTAAGGAAGCATGTTTTTTTGCTTCAGAAAATGATAATTTTAGAATGGAATCAGTATTATCAATCTCAAAGGTGCAGAAGCAACAAAGTATCTAAAAAGATTTCTGTTAAATTCACATGCGATACAAAACAAAGTTTGCCACATAGATGATGATGAACAGAATAAAGTTGATGAAAACCAAACGCTTTTTTCTTTCTAATCGGCTTTTCTTGTAAACAGAGAGAAAATAAAGATATTCAAATCTATAAAACCAGTAATAGTTAAAAACAAGCTTTTACATGTCCAAGCATTTGAAGTGGCTGCATCTGTAAAACGCAGCCTTCTACTGGACTTGATGTTTTTTGGCATTACCCTTCTCCGAACACTTATCAAATTGACATTCATGTTTTCAGTTACATGAAGTCTTGACAACACTGAGCGAATAAGTATCTTTGCAAGACAGCTAAATACCGTTGCTGCTTTATTTTGTTCAAAACTCAGCTACAGCACCAAATGTTTCTATGATTGCTTTCTGGTTTTGTATTTCCGCCCGCCCCCCCCACACACACACAAGCATGCCCTGATGTACTATGCATGTGCACACAGGAAAAACACATATTCTCAAAACATTTCTCTACAGATGCTTCTTTATTAATTTTCAATTAAAGGCAGGAACGGTCTTAAAAAGTAAGAAAGTTGAATCCTAACAATCTGTCAGAGCACTAAAGATGGGGGCAGGCAGTTCAAAGCACTGGCTGTTCCCGCATCTGGAAGCGGTTGTGCTCACCAAGGATGTTTGCATGATCAGACTAAAAATCACTCCAACAGAACACGGAGGTGGTTTTAGCAGCAGGAGCCCTGGCATCGTCAACAACTGGTCTTCCAAGAAACATCTTAACATACATCAACAGGAGGCTTACATTAAAAAAATCCCAGTGGCTTACACAAAGTTTTGCATACTTTGAAAATGAACTGAAACTGCGAAAGAGAAAAAAGGGGGGGAAAAAAATCTTACTTCTCCTGAAGTAAGACTTTTCTCCATTTAAAATTATAGGTAGTAGGAAGAAAGCTGTGGAATAAGTTTTTTTCCTGTTCACGTTTCTAATGGCCAAACCACTAAAACAACTAACAAAACAAAAAGTTCACCTATCGCAATTACGCGGTGTTCCCCCTGGCAGAGACTGATCAAACGCCGGTCTCAGCAGAGGACGGCTACTCGCAGCCGCCACTCTCTAGAATTACAGCAACTCAGAGAGAGCCGAAACTCAGCAGGTAAAATCCTAAGTGGAAACCGCAGCCCCGGTGACTCTCCCGCACCGCGTGCGAACGAGGCAGGACGGGGCGGCGGGCGGCGGCTCGCGGCAGAGGGAACGCGGGGGCTGCCCGCTGGGCTCCGTGCGCCTGGCAGACGCGGGCGCTCCCCGCGCCGGCGCCCTGCGGCGTTGCC
>JAWLRI010000563.1:5472262-5547187 GCA_034781795.1 Crypturellus tataupa
CGCGCCGGCGCCCTGCGGCGTTGCCGGGGCCCGGGACAGGGATGCTGCGCCCGGGAACGCTGCGCGGGAGCGGAGCGGGCGCCGCTCGATGAGGTATCGCCATCTAGCGGGGCTGGCGGCACCTCAGCACGAGCTTGTGCCCCGGCCCGCGCTCAGAGACCGGCTGCGGGGAGTTACTGCGGGGCTAGGAGCAGGATCTGTTCTCCTGGGACACCAACGGAGAGCAATATCCTCAGCAATGGAAAAAAAAATCTCTCTTAAATTCCTAAGAGATTTTTCAAGCTTCATAAAACGGCTAAATCTGTTTACAGTGAAGCTGAAGTATTACAGTTACTCTATGAAGTTTTCACTCAAATTAATCTCCTATCTCCTAATCTCCCCAATAAGCCCACACCTCTAGGCCTCACTCCGCAGCCAGCAGTCAAACCTCCCTGGCACAACGTTAATTACTCCTAAAACACACCACCTTATTTGCAAATGTGCGAGCCAGAAACCGAACGACCTCGGAGACTTCCCCTGCCACCGCGACTCCAGCTGCCTCGCGCGGCTCCGCGGTCGTGCGCGGCTGGGAGGGCAGCGCAAGCTCCGCGGGGCAGGCTCTGCCGCCCCAGGTGCGGCACAGCTGGCGCGCGAGCCCCGGCACCGCTCGCTCTCACGCGGATCCCAACCAGGATTTTACATCCACTCTCGCAAACGTAACTGCTGAGTTATGGTCAAGCAGACGTCCGACTGGAAAACTTTCCGACTGCTCTAATTTACAGCAGAGACCAGTCGGATCTGATCAATCCTAAAATAAAGAGGAAATAAAAAAACAGACACTTAAAAGCGTGGGGATGGGCAGTGCTGCTGCTTTGTGAGCCCGCAGCTACTGCTGCTTCTCTGAACCAAAGAATCTCACTCACCAAAAGCAGAAATAAGGAAATTGAGGATTTTTTTGTTGTTGTTTTCTTCCTCCTTCTTCCTCCCCCCCCCCCCCATCTCTGTCCCTTTAGCCACACTTTTATGGACAGCCCAAAACAGGGTATGATTTATTATTATATTACAACTCTGCTATTTGAAAAGATATTGCTGAGTTATCTGGGGATATCACCCTCTCATATTCAATATCAATGTAGCCTAAAATCACCACAGTAATATAAACAACATGGTTATAAATTAATCATTCTCTCACATGGCCTGTACAAACACACATACATACACATGTATATGCACATGTATAAATGAAACTGTGTATGTTAAAATTACCAGAAAACTAGTTTTGCATTTCTATGAGATTTTGCAGGACATGATTTAAATACGCTCTGCCTGAGACACACATCAATTTGCACATGCCCATAAAAGCAATCTGCCTAGCCACATACACAAAAAAGGGTTATATTCCAGAGCTGCTGATACTGCTGCTGGTGGCCCCAAAGCCAGGCCTTTAACACACCCTGCTCTGAGATACACACCAGTAACGGTCATCCAACAGGTCCTCCAGACCTGGACAAGCATCAGAGACTTCAGCGTTTCAGGGCTTGAATCAATCTCTCTCCTTGCCATGCATCTCTGCTAAGCAGAAGTTTAGAAAAAGGGCGCCCTACAAACATACACAGCCTCAGGAAAGATGCTGCGACTAAAGACAAGCAAAACATACTGCTATTTGTGCTTTTGTTCACTTACAACATTTTATTAGTGAACCAGGGCACAAATTATTCCATCTGTAAGGGCAGCAAGTTACTTTTGCTTTATGAATGAACAAGGACAGACCACATCAGGGCATTTCTCCAAAATTCAACAGTCCTAGCAAAACGGAGTGTGGACTCCTTCACTCAGCCTTTCAGACCGGGTGGTTTGACTACCCTGCATAAAGACACAGCTCCAGTCGGGTGCCTCTCCTTGAAATAAGGGTAAATTCCAGGAAATCCAATGCATACCATATAACTTAACTGTGTTTTTGGTGAAAGTATTGCAAAACCGATTTTGTTAGTCTCTCACTAGCCTACAAACTCAGTCAAGACGGCTGGGAGCTAATGAAAGGTACTTGTTTCACACTTTCTTGCAATCCACATGTATTAGGATTGAAAACTGCATAGTTATTATGGTAGCAACCGCATAATCTGTTTTTCCAGTTTTCTTTCATAAATGTCTGATTTAATTTACACGAGAATGTTCTCAAAAGAGCATTAAGAAAAAAACCCACAGTTGAAATTATAGCAACATACAACAGAAGCCAGGTGCTCTAAATTTCAGCCGTTTTCCCTGTGTTTTGATTTATGTCCCACACTCCGTATGTGCCTCTGTGCGGAGGCTGAGACACAGGCTGCCCTGCACCAGCCCAGCAGCAATATGGGAGCAGATGCCCAAGGGGTCAGCAGAAATCCCAGTCCTGCAGAGGATAAAAATTCCTATTCCACAGCATCCTTGTCCTGCAGCATCCTCATCCTGCAACAGATTCACTGGCCCCAAAGGTTACAAAACACCAGCTCAATGAGTCTGCACACTTTGATGAATCCCCCTTTCCTCTCTCCTGACATTTCTGTATTGGTTTCAGACAAAAACAAATCTCTCTGTATAACTGTTTAATACAATATGACTTTAATCTTAACTAGATCTTCTGGCTGTTTACATTAATAAGCAGAAACAAGCCCTTAACAGCTGGAAGAGCTGAACTTAAATGAAATTGGTATGAATAAACTTATTATCAAACTTTTTTTCTCCCAATTTGGGTTTCACTGTGTAAGTTGGAATCTGCTACAAAAATAAAATCTGCATAAAGTTAAAATCATGTGAAAAGGAAGTCCAAATTAAGAAAGTACAAGGATGAACTTAAGTAAAAAATAATATCGAGTAATTCAGACTGTGCCAGAACACATGGAACCACTTGTAAATGTGTTAACACTGGCTATTCTATTTTTTAAACTCATTTCCAGTCAAGGACATTTCCCTGCATAAAACAAAAGAATTCTTTGAGAAAGCCCAGCAAATCATAAAAAATAGTGTGTTTTTAAGAATTAGAAAGCCCGCTGCTGAAGACAACACTTTGCTGAAGTGTTTTCTCGCGTTTTGTTGGAAATCACTCATTGAAGAGCATTACTCCAGCAATCGTGTTTCAGGCAGCTACTGTTTTTGTTCCAGTACATTACTGACTTTCTGAGGTGTTATGAATAATTAAGCTTTTCTTTTAAAATTGTTCATGAATATTAATTTAATCTGCAATCTTCCTGGAAGCTAGTAACTTTAAAGGAAGTAAAACAGTGAAATACATTAGCTGCAACAGTTGAATAAAAGAAAGCATTTAATTTTAAAAAAGGAAGTTCTTGTAAATTCACTTTCAACAACTGGTACTCACTAATACCATAGTAATACAGTACTAAAGAGATTTTCTGCCTTTTCTTTTACACCTATGAGAAACTGAAAATCAATGGCAATTTACCATCCCAATCTTGCTCTTTAGTTCTCTCTTGATTCCTCTAAACTAACACAAGATAAAGTAAGATAAGTAAATAAAATAACCCAGGTGAAGACATCATCTTTAAGCTTCAGAAACCCAGCAGACAAGCAAACTCTGCCTGACACCCCTTGCAAGTGAAATGTGAGGAACAGCATTAGTTCTGAATTGGATTCAGACAAATTGTCTTACAACAAAAGCCATTTCCCCTCTATCTGCTGGAGCTACCGAGTTCCAAATTATTTTAGTTGTACTTTTTCCTAACCTTTTTTTGCCTACACGCCATTGCAGCACACTCTGGGAACGGGATGAACCGTTCTGGCGCCATACACGTGGGTTCAGCTGACCCCGCTGGGGCATCTCGATACCTCAGCCCTTGGGAAGGTTACTGTGAAAGAGATTTACAAGATCTCGAGTAACTGCCCAGTTCTGCCTAAGAAAAGCCTGAAGAGACAGAGTGTCTGGAATCTCTTTTCCAGATTTAATCATCTGTCCACATTAACGCAACAGTGTCTAAGTGCAAATTCTTTTCAACATATCCCTGACTGGGGTACTGGCCCCAAATTGGGGGATCACGTTCAGTCTCCTTTCCAACTTGAGTTAATATATTAGTATATCTTTTGATCGCAAGAATTTCCTAACCTTCAGGTTACACATGAAGGTGTGTCAGTGACACTTAGCATCTCTCCTTTTAGCCACAAGACAGAAAAGGATACAAGACTCACAGGGACGGAAAAAGACTGCATGAGGGAACACATGCATAAGGAGGGAACTCCTTAAAGACAGAATTCCCAGTTCTGGTCCCTGCACCTGCATCTGCTTCACTTTTGCATCTCAGACCACCAAATACCACATTAAAAAAACTCTTCCCACATAATTTGCCTTAGAGGGGTCCCCTATTGCCCTCCCACTCTACCACATGAGGTAAAAAATTCCATCTCTAAGATGATGTAGCCATGCTGTACCCTCTCCCCCATGCAAAATTGCCTTCTGCAAAACAATCACAGGCACAAATAGCTACCCAGATCCCACAGCAAATCCCATGCAAGTGCTTCTCGGGTCACAGTCCAATGGGGAAACCTGCACCTCTACAGGTATATGTGTGCTTCATTAGAAAAATAGATTGTGTAAGTCAGCATAAATACTATTAGGTTTTATTTAGATTCATTCATGAATTTTTGTATCTAATATTTCTGTCATGCTTAATTTTCTTTCCTCTGGAAACACTCTGTATTAAGAAACAAATTTAAAAAAAAAACATACAAAGCAGAACTGGGTTCTCATCGAACATCACAGTTCACAAATTCTGGTCTCTGTGAACTACACCACAGTGAAGCCACACACCACTACAGTGTGGAAGCAAGCACACCAAGTCTGTCTCATGGCTTTTTTCCTTATTAAACATTTTCTGTTCTCGGCTGCCTCAGAACAAGAAAAACAAGGTGTTACCAGAGTTATTAGGGTGTTATATGTACACTCTACATCCTACAAACCCTTTTTGCCCCACTTCTTAGGAGAGGATAAAGTGCTACAGAAGTTGATAGTTTCTAGCAGATAAGAACAGCTCTCAGATGTGTCCAGCAGGCTTTCTCATTCATATTTTGCCTGTAAGAGCATCACAGAACAGCCTCACGAGGCACACACAGCTAACAGCAAACTTCTTCCTCCATAAACCTTCTTTCCAAACCCCAAATACAAGAAGAAGCTAAAAGGAGAAGATTCTGGTAAAATGAAGTGGTCTGTCTGTACAGAACACCATAAGGATCGCCTCTGATGAACAGCAGCTGCTGTCCTTTGTTAGTCTGTACAATTGTCTTTTGAAAAGTGTACCACATTCATTAATATTTTTAATTTCTTCCAAAATTAGTTTATCAAGCTCATTTTCATATTGAAGGGAACTCTAATATCAGGATCCATACAGGATGGGATACAGAGACCAGGTAAAACAATTACAAGGTCCCTGAACACTTAAGTGGATTAAAAAAAAAATCTAAACTTTATTAATTTACTATAAGTGTATTACAAATTTTGCATACCGAAACACATTGTAATGCTGCACAAAACTAAAATCTAAAGGATTCAACTGTGGTCAGCTTGGATAAGGCTGTCATCGACTCGGATGAAGAGCTTACCTGGTTTAACTGTTGCCAGCTGAGATTCAAAAGGATAAAAACTTTATCATCAGTTCCAGCTGCAGCAGAAATATCTGCTGTTCCACAAATAATGATAACAAATGCTTGTGTATGTATGTAGATGCTACGTGTAAATTCAGGCAGACAATGCAAAAGTAATATGAATAGCACCAGAATGCACGATGGCAGGATAATTTAACACCTTCCTTTTCTTCATCTCTAATAACCTGCAAGCCTCCGTGCCTGCTTCTTACACAGAAGACAAATTGCAGTAATGTAGCTCAGTGCAAGGCACTGGCAAAAGTTACAAGACTTTCAATAACAACTGCAAAATTAACGTGTACCACTTGCATCTGCAGCAAACAACAGGATCTCCATTAAGGCTATGAAAGAACAGAGAGAGTAAACAATAGCTCAAAACAAGGTTTTTAGAAGTATAAAGAAGCCAGTACTTCTCATTTAAACGTCAGTTGGCTCTTGGAGAGAAGGAAAGATTTTTAGAAAGTCTAGGCTTAACAACAGGTGTTGAGACCTTTTTTGAGGTTTGAACTGTAATACGTAAATATAATAGCATTTTAAATCACACTTTTCAGAGGTCTTCATATGGCATCAGCATGTCCCTAATGAATTAAAACTAATATTACAATTACTATATTAAAATTAATATAGTTCCTTGGTGTGAAGACATTCGTATCTTCTGAATGCTTACAATTTCAATGTTAAGTAGCTGACTTTTGTCTTAACTTCTCGAACATATAGAGAAAAGCCATTTTTCCTGTTTTCTACTTGATGAAAAGATGTGCCAACATTTTAATTTGGCACTAGGAGCTCTTTCTGATGAGCTCAAATCACATTAAAATCAAATCAACTGAATATTAATCAAGGTATCAAACAAATAGGTGGGACAAAGTCATGTTGTGACTAAAAATGCAAAATTCTAATTCACATCAACCTCCCCCATAAACCTTCATTTATGTCCATTCGTTAAAAGAAATACCCCCAAAACAGCAAACCTACTTGAATGACGGGATCACTCTAACCTCTGAAAAGGCACAACCTTGAATCACCTTCCTGAAAATCATGCAAACATCAGCTATCGGGTCAGTTTAATCCAAATGCGGGGAGTTACACGTGCACACCTGGATCCTGATGGCAAGGTGGCCGCTGCATGCGGCTATGAGACACTCTTGCATCAATGATAAATTCGACCTTTCTTGGAGCTATGTGCTGCTTCAGCCCTGCTGATTCAACTGTTTGATACTGCTGGAATAAAAGGCACATGTGGCGCAGCGAAGTAAAGGAAGGAAGCGGAATAGGAACAAGCACCCGCGGCTGCAAGACTGCAGCAGAACCGCCACTCTGTTAACCTCTGCCGGCAGGAATCCAGAGGAAGGAGAGGCACCCACTAAACGATAAACAAACATGATAAACAAAATAGAAACGTATGGACACAAGGAGAAAGACTTGATGCCCATGCACTCCGTGACTTCAAACACAAAGATCCGTAGGTATTCCTATACCTTCAGGTGAGGTGTAAACACTAAATTATAAGGGTATATTTTATGCAACGGGAAGTGAACAAGTCTTGTATTAAACCCCCGATATGCATCATTACTTACATCAGCAAATAGAAAAGTCTTCTTTTAAACAACTATTTTCTTATATGCTTTGCATTTGTATTTCTTTTTTTTTAAGAGAAAAGGTAGTTCTCACTAGCGGTAAATCTACAAAATAGTGTAATAGAAGCATTTTTTGACTACATTTTCCATTTATTTCTGATAATTAGTATCTGAGTAATACCTGGAATAAAAAGACAGCTCTCATAGAAATTCTTCACATATACAACTCTTCACATTATCATTTCATACAGAAAATGATTTTGTTTTTCTACATTTTTACTACTTTAACCTCTTACAGTAATTTGTTACAAGATGAATACAAATATTGTACTAAAAACATATTTCATACATATTTTAAAGAAAATACACTTTTTAAATAAAATCAAATGTGCTATATATTTGAGAAGCAAGTGAAAGTTTATCTAAGCATGATTTGCATTTAAAACAGATGTATTAGACAAAGGAAAGACCATTTGATAAGACCTAATTGCATGGAGTGTTTTTGGAGAACACATCCTTCACGATTTTAGAACTAGCAGATCTTGTCCTTTTGCAATGGCTTAAAAAAAAAAAGACAGAAAATATTTTTTCCATAATTGTTTTTTTCAGCTCTTTATGAAGTAATTATAAAGCTAAATTAACTGAATAAGCATAAATGAGGAGATTTTCTCTTTACCTGCAAAGGGGATAACTACTGTCATGAGGCAATTTAACTATGCTCTAATTCCAGCTGTGTATGAAGTGATTTGCATTAGATGGTTCATCTGAGTTTCTTTAAAATATCAGAAAAGGTTTGTATTGTTTATTATTATTTTTATTAAAATTAGAATTATTCAAGTTGAAACAGGAAGGGCACGACAATGATTTGTGATAATTTTAGTAGGTACAGTTTAAAATAAAAAAGTAATTTGAATTTAAAATGGTTTGTTTTTTAAATTATTAACTGCTGACTACTCATCACTGAATATTACCCATTTATCTATAGGAAGAACCATGGAAATACCTACCCAGTAAACACAGGCAATGCTCAACTCTTTTATTAATGTTTACAAGCATAATTTATCTTCACAATAAAACTGTAATGTGGATAGAGAGTAAAGTCTTAATTATCTGTGGACTTTATATAGAGGAAAACTGAAGGAGAGAGATTATTTTCTTTTTTTAATTGCAAGTTTAGGTCCCTCAAACTTAAAGCCGGGTCCTAAGCCAAAACGACCAAGTGTAGAAGCACTAAAATCAGTAAAATCATTATAAGTATGCCTGAGAGTTTCTCAGATACAAAAAACCCTGAGGCCCTAATTTAGCACAGGGAAGAACTATTACGAACGATACCTGTGCTCTTGGATCACTTTGTCTAGCCGCGTGGACAACCAAGCGCTAGGCTGGGTTTAACATCAAACACAACAGAAGTGCTTCAAGCACGCCCTGCGCGGACACCTTCGCACCTGGGTTTCTGCCATGCAGAAGCAGGAAGATTTTCCTTGTCGCTTCTGTCTATCCTGATGATTCGCCACAGGAAAGCAGCCCATGTACATACGGGATGGCATCGCAGTTCGAGTTAAATAACTCCCTGCCAGTGCCTGCCCGCGAAGGGGCACAAGGATTTGCGCGTTTCGGCGTGCGGCTGCCGTACGAGAGCGCACGCAAAGGCAACATACACGTGTGCTCCCAGGGCGAGTCTGCGCTTCGTCCATACACCAGAGCGGATTTGCTCCAGCGACACAAAATCCCACAAAAAGCGAGTACCGCGCAGTGACGTCGAGGCAACGCACGGGGGTGATCCCTGGAGCACGCAGGCAAGGGAAGGAGCAGGAAGGCTGCCCAGAGCAGGCTGCGAAATGGGGTCGCTGGCGCGAGCAGCGCTGCCTGCCGCTCCAGCAGGGCTGCTCTAATGGAAAGCGCTCCTGCTGAACCCCAGCCAAAGCTTAAAAGCGTTCCCACAGCTGCCTGCGCCCTGGTACTGACGGCTTCACAAAGGAAGGAAAAATCCCGGCACTCCTCCCCAGCTCTGCTATGGTCTGACTCCGGGCTCCGGCCTCCAAGCAGGGTGCAAGGCGCCTGAGCGCACGCTGGAACTCGGAGCAAGGACCCCTCTGTACCAGCCGTGTACACAGGTACAAGGACCCGTGTACCAGAGACTGGCAGGAAGAATACAAGACTCGAGGACAGGAGGAAAAAAAATCCCCTCCCCCCCCCCAAAAAAAATTAAATAAAAATTCGCAATAAACGAGCTGATTTCACTAATGGTGGGGCTTACAGGGTTATTAGAGGTAGACATGTACCTGTCAAAAGATGGAACCCGAGTCAACCCGAGTAAACCAATAGCAGAAACTATCAATCATGACAGGTGAAGTGAGAGCTGGAAATAAGGGAATGTGAAGAGCGGGAACGCCGCCTCCCAGGTTCCCTTCAAACGTGTCAGGGCAGGAAGCCACCGGCGTCTGCGGCTTCGCTGCAGGGGAGGACAGCTAGAGAAGGTCAAAAGTACCACCAGGAAAAGCACATTATTGCTTTGTATCAAGCCTTCTTCACAACGGGATAAAGAGAGGCCATAACTTAAGTTTTCACAGAGCATAATGTGATAACTGAAACGCTAAAGAGATGATGTCTGAATCAGCTGATAAAATTACAGGATAAGTGGTCCATGCATATATATATTAAATACCTAGGAAGCACGAAGGAATTCAAAAATGACAGACTTCAGTAACTGAAAAAAAGAGGCATTTTGTATACATCAGTATGTTAAAACACGGACACTAGGACTATATTAAAAAAGATGCAAACAGACCCTAGAAATTACAGCTGACTCAGCTTTACTTTTACAAGATCAGGCAGGTGAATGCTTACCACAGGAAACTGAATGACAGAGCAAAATCAATAAAAAATTATAATTGAAGATAAAAAAAAGAATATTTCTTTAATCAACTCAGTTCTACATAACGTGAAAAAAAAAAAAAAAAAGACACCACCACAAAGAAGAGGATGTTATATACAAACGGTAAGACATGATATTAAACACCAGTGGGGCTAAGAGTCTGAATATGTATTTTCCTCTAATTCTGCTCTCACAAGCAGCCAAATCAGAGTTAATCCAGTAATTGACAACACAGATAAATCAAAGGCTTGGAAAGACTTTCATATGAGGAAAAAAAGGAAAACTGCAGGATTATATAATTGAGCTAGGTCATGTGAGCGAACAAATTCCAGAGAAACAAAGTCTTCTTTACTCCTTCCAAAAATCAAGAGGAAAGTATTGAAAGTATTGATGCAAATATATATATATATATATATATATATATATATATATATATATAATTGAAAGAAGTGAATTTTGTTTAAAGGAACTTGCAGAGTTCACAGCCAGTAGATGCACATTTGTTTATGTAACAAGAAATCTATATGTTAAAAAAAAAAAAAAGAAAAAAAGGCAGTTGCGGAGAAGTACCCTTACGTGAAATCAGTCCAATTCCAGAATCTGGAAAATGAAACAAGTCACTGTGTCTCTATACCTGTGTAGTTACGAGGACATTTAGGTAGCAAATTAACCCTGAGTGAAACGGATGCCGGCCTTTACAATTCCACTTGTGACTTGCGCATGGAACTGCCGTAATATTTAGAAAGCTTAATTCAAGTTTCAGGTAATAGCACTGCAAGCATTTAAAAGTTCAGTTTTTTTTTTAAAAAAAAAAGGTTGTAAAAAAAGCCAGCATGGAATAGGCTGGCAACTATTACAGACTTATTTTCATATACAGCCAAAATCTGTGTGACAGTCAATAGGATGAGACATAATCATTTCAGACAGCATTCAGGACACTGTAAGCACAACCATTTAAGACTAATGAAAATAGAGAATTTGATTTGGTCCATTTATTTAACTTCTTTAGCATGTTAAAAACATGGATTCAAAAATAAAATAAACTGCTTAGCATATATATACAAACAGTCATTATTACTTTCTGAGGTGTTAGGGCCCAGCACAGTAATGTAGCTGCCAGTCTGCCCGATTATAAATAGGCTGCCAATCCAGGCAGCAGCAGCAGCTGTCTCTCATCGTTCTGCTTTCTCCCTCCATTTCCGTTAAATTTCTAACATGATATAGTGATTTCTGCATAATTTTTCCATGCTCCATAATAAGTGACAGACCCATACACAAATACTTTTGTTTTAAGGGTATTCACAATGAGCAAGATTCTACTATATTAATATATTATTTGTCTGATATATGCACATACACAGATTAACTGGTCTCTACAGTTGTTTTAAATTAAATGTTTAGTATTACAGTATGTTTAGTATTACAGCTGCCTTTAAAAAAACAACTAAACTGCCTGTCCTAGCAGACACTGGGAATTAATATATACACCTGAACACTGAAACCTACAGCAATAATCATCACAAGTCCAATCTGTGCCTCTCTCTGTCCTTTATCATACCATCAATATAACTTATCCAACTAATTACTCAAATGAAAAGTGTAATGAAAAGTGTGCTCAGAAGTCTTCTAGATCATATTTAAACTACATAAGAACTAAAATTCAAAGCTGTAATTAAAACTTGCCAATACCTAATGCTACACATAGAAATGCCATAAAACTACTTTATCATATTTAATAATTCTGGAATGAGTGTTATAAAAGGTGATTCTTATCTTATTCTACCCAGGTCTCAGAATATATCTTATTTCCAAATTTTAGTAAGTAATTTCTATTTTTGTATTTGCAACACATTAAATCTTGACACTCGTCACACTCAAATGGTTTTACTTTCCTTCCTTAAAGCATTGCTCTAGAGCACAGAAATATTACTGTGAGATGAGCATTAGTTTTATCTGATCCTGTCCACATAAATGTGTGTTTCACACACCACTACATCAGACAAAATCGTTACAAATAGTAATGGCATTTTTAAAACAAAGTATACAAATAAAAGTGTTCTTGAAGGACTGCTAATGGTTATAACTCTCCAAATAACTTGGAATGTATTCAGAATTCCTGCATATTCCTCTCAGGCCTACAGGTTTCAAGTCTAGTTGGCTTAGTGACTATTTTCAGCAAAGGCATCTCATTTAATTTCAATATATACATATTATATTACACATCCTATATTTGACATTTTCAGTGGGATCAATTAAAGACTAGCTTTCCTACTGCATACTCCTCCTAAAATATTAAAATCAACAGGTATAATGCAGCCACTAGTTTCCAGCTAGTTCAAGGAAGCTGGAAGCAGATGCTCTCAGCAAAAGACACTAAGTTACAGAACACTGTCATTAATCAAGGCTTATGTCTTATGTCCTTCCTCTTTCAAAGCAAGGCAAGACTTATCTATTTGCTTCAGATTCTTCCAGAGTGGAAAATCATACCATTTCCGAAACCGAAAGTTTTACACTCCTTCCTGGAAGTATTGGTCTTGCATTGCTAAAATGGAATTAAAAAACAAGGCCTTACTACCTGATAATGGATTCTTGCTAAAACAGTATTACTAATATCATCCCGAGCCATTATTTGAGAGGTGATGCCTAAAATTTACTGTAATTAGGGTATTAATGGAGGTGACAGACATGGGAAAAAAAAAATCCAAAAAACTTATCCTTCACTTATCACTTATCTTTCAAGTATTCTCATTAACCCCTTGCAAAGCATAAATTGCCTACCTGTCTGCTGGCACTATACATTCAGAAATTCATTAGCAACCTTTTCAAGTATAATGTAACGTGTAGTTAGATCTGTTCAAAGGAGTCGCACAGCACTGACCCAGAAACACCACATTTGGGGCTTTCAAGGTGGCAGGGGCTTTGGCAGCCTTCTTTCAAGGCCTGCCACATCCATTTTAGAAGTTACTGCTCCCTGCTCCTGGTTTTTGCTTCTATTCCTACTAAGGAGGAAAACTTCCTCCAAGTTTTGTCCCTATGAGCTTGTAAAAATTCTGAAGCAGGTTAGTATCCGTCTCGCGGTCCTTTCGGTCAGGTCTGACTAGCTGAGGGCAGAACACTTAACGGCTGCTCATAATGTCTTCAATTAAGCAAGACCATGGATAAACCATTCTGGACCAAGGGCATCTGTCTAGGCTCTTAGAGGGGAATGGTATATGAGAGTGCACAGTTTACAGAAACAGCAACAGAAGTTATAAAAAGAGGAAAAACAAACAGGAGTGACTGTCTTAAAAATAAAATTCAACTGTGATGAAAAGCAGCAGAGAAGGGTGCTCCTAAGCAGGACCTGCACGTGGCCGAGCTACGCACCTCTGCGGCTGAACCCTGGCAGGTCATACGATGCATAAATGGTAACATGGGAGACGACATGGAGGCAACTGCTCAAGAAGTGACAAACAGATGGATGTGTGGGAACATCAGAAAAGTGGAGCGGGTGGGGGAGAGACAGGAAACTCAGCAGAGAACATAAGTAAGGAAGGGCAAAATTATAGAGAACTTTCCAAGCACAAAAAGAAGCTTGTATTTGATGCAAATATGGATGGTTAGCAGTATAGGGAACACTAAAATAAAGCGTGACAATTAAATCAGCAAGAAAGATTATTTTAACAGCTACATGGTATAAAGTGAAAGAAGTGTCTTTTCCTCCTGTCATAATAGACATGTTTAGGACAGAGCTGAAGATATTTGTGCTGATTAAGACATGGCATGGGATAAAGTTTTCCCATTAGGATACAAAAAAGGTAAGGCATGTCCAAAGATGCTAGGTAGGTAAGCAGTGGATTTAAAAAACAACCTAGATGACACAGATCAATAGAATGAATATACTAAAAAATAAAAATTAAACATCCAAATAATATAGAAATTGAAGACTGCATTGTTGGCAGCAGAAATAAGACAGAAAAATAAAAGAAACTGAGATAGAGGATTTGGCCCCACTGAAATAAACAGTAAAACGTACACCAGTTTCCATTATATCAAAGTTTTACAAAAGCAGATAATTTTTGGACATTTTAAAATTGATGATGTGATATCTAACAAAAATTTTATGACTGTCTGCCTAACACTGGCAAATGGATCTGTAGATATCATATATAAACAGCATAAAAATGTAGTTTCTGAACACATTTATATTAGTAAGATCACATGAAATGCCAAGAAAACATTGAGAGCTTACGAAAGGAAAATTTTTTTCACTTTCCATTAGTTAAAGATTTTTAGAGATTTGATACTTATTATTTACATGCCAATTTAAAGAATGATTATTCAGTTTTAAAGAACAAGTTTTCCCAATGTTTAGGAATAAACACGACTGCATTTATATCAGTCCAGTAAAAGACTGGACTATGAATACTGTGAAGTTTTACAAAAGATTGGCAATATCGGAGTCAACAAATCTGATTAGAAGCAGAAGTTATCTTCATATAACTAGAACAAATTACTGAAGTTGGTAAAAAATATAGCAAGTTATGTTACTTTAGACATTACCTGGTTTTAACTCCTCTTAAGGCTATTGCATTTCAAGGATTTTTCTTATACTTTCTTTTTTCATATATGGACTTAACTCCTGGAGTACTTATTTCTCATTCCCACCACTCACTAAGACACTTTCTCACCAGCTTCAGTGGGCATTTGCTCCACAGAATTGGGTCTATTTTTTAACTGACATCTTCTGAATGTCGCTGAGAGTTTCTATTTTTGAACAGGTGAAAATCGAGATCGTGAGCAATAAAAAACAGTTCAATACTGCACCCTCTTCCACTAAGAGCCTACATTTTACATTAACGTAAGTAATACACTACGTAGTTAATCATGCATTACTTCCATATTTTAAATCAGGTCATCAACAGCAATAATCGAGTAATATTCATAAAGTTCTTTGGCTGGTGTAGTGATTATAAGAGTCATCAACTCTGTCACCTTTTTACTATTCAACGTGTTTAAGAGCATGCTATCAATACAGCTCAAGATGACTGTGGGGAATGCTCCTCTAAGGGCTGCTTTGCACCATCTGTCCAGGGCCACAGCATATTTCTGGGCTCTACTCTGGCCTTTTCCATTGCAAGAACTATTACTCTCTGACAGTGGAGGAAAACTTGCTGTTTAAAACATGGAGAGAGACTTAGAGTGCAATTATTCTAACTATTTCTCAGTCATATCACATGTTAACATTCAGAAAAATACAGTGAATTTCCTTAGGAAACTTGGTTCTGTACCAATTCAAAGGAAAAGTACTGATTTTAACTGAATCAAGCTTGAGGAGGGGCTCGAGTATTGTAATAAATAATTCCGAATACTCAGAGTATGCCAATTCTTTTCCATATGGACTTTACCTTATCAAAAATTATGTATTTCTGCTTAGTATTCAATCAAATGCAAACTACCTCTGAAAAACACTTTTGAATAATTTCCATTTAATTTATCTTCTGTCATTTTACACAACCACTTTAAAAGGCAGGAAAATACCTGCCTAGAAGGTATTTTTCTAGAAAATATTTCTAGAAAATACTTTCATGAGTAATGAGTCACATTTCTCCCCCTATATCAAAATCAAGACAACTTTTTTTAAAAAAAATCATCCTTTATAATATTAGTTCAGTTTAGTTTCTGCAGTAGCAATACAGAAGGACGTCCTTACAGTTGACTGGAAGTGAAGGTCTGATAGTTGCCAGTACCACAAGGTCAGAGGGAGCCTAGTAGAATACTGCTTGTGGGGAGCAGCTTTTTTTTTCCCCTCTATACGCTGTGACATAAATATAGGTAATATTTAACATTCCTGCCATATATACTAATGTGTAGGCAAGTCAGAAAAACCTTCAGTATCTTTTTTTTTGGTATCAAGTTTTTCTCATAACAAAGGAAAACCCATCATTAAAGAGAAACAAAACAAAACAAAAATCCACTGAAGAATATTAAAAACTGTAATTTGCTATATTTTTTGCAAATCTTGTGACAAAGTTCCAAATTTTAAGAAGATTAAGTTTGTCAGAGTGAAGATTAACAAAAGTAGATCTGTCTCTATTTTCTCCCCTTCCGCACTTCTTTCATAGCAACATGAAGCATGAACGCTTGTTCCACATTCACATGCTCACATTTACACTGCACACTGAGGCTTTGTCTTAAAATAGATGTTTATATTTCAGGGCTTGTCTGCCCGGCCAGTTCTCCCACCTACACAAATCTAGATGCTGTCCAGACACTGAATGGTCACTATGGCATTATCTTAAATCAACTGTGTTATAAGAGAATTTGTCCTTGGTCATATATGATCAAAGCTTATCCTAATTGCTTATGAAGTATTTTAAAACTCAAAAATACCACACGATCATTAATAAATTAATTTGGATAGTTTTTTTATATCTTACTCTACCTTAAGAAGTTCTAAGAGGTAAAAAATTCTACTTTCTACAAATCTCCTGTTGGAACAATTTCTGTATTTTCATTTCATGCCCTGGGGAAGCAAATCTTCACTTACTTGACTTCCAGCATGATTACATCTGAGTCAATTAGCCAAATGGAATAAGAAAACAGTAGCATAATGCAAAACAAGGTCCATATCATAAAATACTGTTTGGGGGGCTTTGTTTGTTTGTTTTTTCCTCCGTTTGCAGTATACTGCGTTTGGGTTTTTAGAGAAACCTTGATCTGTAACGCCAAAAGTTCTCTAGAGTTTCCTAAGTCATCCTAATCTTTGTAGCTACTCATTCTAATTCCTAGATACCCATCTCACGCCACTTCAGCGCCACCGGGAAATACAATGAGAATTATAAATTGTAATATGTATACTTCAGAAAGTACAAAGTCCAATGCAGATTTTTTTTTTTTTTTTTTTGGTGAAGAGACTGTAAGATTGTGACTCCTCTTAGAACCACTGACCTTCAAGATGCAAGAAAAGGGACCCTTTAGATAAGAGTCCCAAATTACTCTGAGTTTACATACTAACATTCAGAATTCCCTGTCTCTTCTTCCCCCAGGTGTCCATTGGGGGAAGAGAACAGGGTTCAACCCCTAGCAGTTCTCAAATCCAGACAGAAAAAAAGAGGTAACAAGGATGAAATAGAAGGTTTTGAGCATTCCTACTCTAGATGAAAGGAGCTCTAACTCCCAAGCTATCCTGTATTTTCAAGCTTTTTTGAACGGCTGTTGCACAGGTGAATTTCCAAAAACATATTCTCTCATCTCTGTGTGTCAATGAACCTGAGTGTCAGCTGAATACACCTACAGATAAACATTGTCACATAATCCTCCAGTTTTGATACCGCATTACACACAAAGAAAACTGCCAAAAGATTCATTTTAAAAGAAAATGACCCACTTTCAAAAATCAGCATTTTTTTTTGTTCCAGGTGAAATATGAATATTTCTGTATAAAAATGATGATGCCAGAAGCAAATATTCCATCCTGACTATTTTTTTTTTTACCCTCTTTAACACTGCTGATCTGAAAAGATCCTGAAGTCAAACAGAAGCATTAACGTTAGCATTTCACTTGGCTACCTGACGGACAATTCTCCCCTAATTTCAACAACCCCTCAGACTCCAAGTTGTAGAAAGGATGTGAAGAAAAGAGTGAATATGCATGAGGAAAATGATAAAAATTTAAACTCTTCTAGAATCTTAAAATTTGCATTTAATGATTTGTATCAGGAATGCAATAATTTAATTTGTAGTAAATCAAAAAATGGGAAAGTCTGGTTTGTGGTTAACAGCTGAAAATTTGTTTCTACCTTTGCGGTGCAGTAACCAAGTTTGCTGGTTGGGCACTATACTTCAGGCTTGCATAAACCCATCATGATAACACTCAGTGAAACCCAGCTCTAACCTGAGATCAGTTACTCAAAGACAGACTGATCTTGACAACTCTTAATAGCAGCACACTTCAAGAAAATAACCCAAGAAAGAACACATCCTCCTAAACTGGCACAAAAGTCTTATATAAAAGTCATTCTTTCTCTCTAGATTATGCCTTCATTAAACTCAACAGGAAATAAAATGCCATTTCCTTGTCTTTGATCAATTTTCTTCAAACTGATGGTCCTGGAACAAGAAGCTTCACTGAGTTTAAAAACAGCAGTTTACTACTAAGGCATATCTGTTTGAGAAGTTTTGTTTTTAAAATCTACATCTTAAAACATTTACATTTTCAATTATCTTCGAAGTGTCTTTTAGCTGCTTTTACGGGAGGAGGAGCAGGGGTCCTCCAGAATCATTCCTTCTTCCCTTCCTTATAAACACTATTTAAGCGATGTCACTCTATTCCACAACATATTCTGTCTAATGAAAAGGCCTTTATTACTCTATGCATGTTTTCTTTTATCCTGGAAAGGGCCAGCATTTTATCCTGGAAGAATCTTTCTATAGACAGAAGGATTTACCTAAAAAACAAAACCAAAACAAACAAAAACCAAACCAAACCAAACCAAACAAACAAACAAAAACGCAGCACTTTAAAATGTCTTCTAATTTTTCAAAGTAATGATTATACATAGCTATATTCTAAATATACATTGTTCTGACAATTTTGTATCTGTGAGGCATCAGACCATTTATATTTAATAGCAACATAGACTGTTGGCATAATCTAAGCAACTTGTAAACGTAAATGAACACTTGATGAAATATTCTAAGTCGTATTTAATGGATCAGGAATCAGGCACAGAGAAGCAAAAGGCTTTCCTAGGCATATCCAGTGAATAATGGGAAAGTAGAAATTAAAATTCACAGCAATTTTTAACTTCCAGATTGTGATTTTTTTACCTACTCACTGAACAAAATATGCTGCAGAAATACTCAGTGAAAACAGAACAATGTGCAATAATAAGGGGAAAATACAGACTACAAACAACTTTTTCTCTGTTTTGGTAAACTTGATAAAATGACCAAAATTGTTGTTCCTTGCTCCTACCCTAGGCAGCTGAGACTCATCCTGTGAGCAGCTGGGATGCTTCAGGCTGATTAGTAGAGATCACTTTATTGTAAGTGCAATTACAATTATATTTTAAACCAGTATTTGGGGGACTAACTAAAGAGAAAGTCCAGTACTTCCCTTTGAACTTTTATCTTTGCAGGAGCACTAGAAAATCTCACTTTAAAACGTGAGGTGCACCTGCTCTGCAGGTTATCCATATTACATCTGCACACCCTCTCTGCACAGCTGCAATTACACTGATGTGCCCTGTTTCACAGTGAATGGGGAAATACCTCTTGGCTCTTTGGACTGAAACTCTGACTGCTTCTCAGTCACCTGTGCAAAAGCTGAAAAGAATTTGCAGATGGGATAAAGAAGCATAAAAGCTATGAGGGAATACTGGAGGTCTTGACGTGACTTAGCAGAACTATGGACAGGCATCTGCCAGCTTACACTGAAGCAAAACCCAGATGCTAATCTGTATCTGAGGAAATAAATCACATCGCTTCAGATTTATATGCACTGACTAGGACTGGGGCCCACCTGCATCTGTGTCAGCTCTTACAGCAGGACAGTCCCTCTAACCAAAGGCAGGCAGAAGAACTAACACGGTAGCATGTGTGGCTGCCCAGCCTCAGCGAGCAGAGTCACATAAAGCAGAGGCAACACAGAAGGCACGGGAAACTATCTACAATCATCATGGGATTGGGCTGATTACAAGAATATATTCAAATATATTCTCCTCGCTACATTCCTCACAGCATACACACTGAGCAGAATGTTGTCCTAGATGATCTCCAAGTCTCTTTGTAGCTACAGTTTTCTACTGACTATACTTGGTCAAAAGGCCAATTATAGAATCAGCCATGAATGCACACTGCAAAATTAAAATTTGCATCACAGGCTCCAAGTATAGCCCATGTCTGAACATTTCAATCTTTTTCACTTTCTTGGATCTTTCTCATGATCACCGAGGCATAGCTCACTTCTGAGAAGCATCCTGCAGCAGTGAGTTCAACTCAAAGAGACCATGCATGCAAGAAAATAATTATAGAAAACACAAGCCAGGGTCAAAGGATGCTTCCTATTTTCTCCCTGGAGAGTAGCCTACCTCTGCATACCGTTCCAAGCATCTTTGGGAGTTTCTCAGTCTCTGGACTCTGCAGGATCCGGACTGAAGATAGAGAAGGAAGTACTTTTTTTCTTGCCTGCTGATTTTGGTACTGGGTCAGTGCCTATGCCCCCCTCCCCTTAGTTTTCATATACAGTTATGTTCTGGCTGGCCTCATTGCTGGTTTGTCAAAAAAAAAAAAAAAATCCACACACAAAAAAAACCTTCAATAATACAACTACCTGCCCCAAATGACTTTGTCTACACCTGCAACCAATTTGATCTGAATTGCTCTGCTCTTCTTTGCTTTAGCATGCTTTGCATTTTACTATTTTTAGTATTCTTGAATGTATTAAAACATTTATCTCTTGATAACTACTACACAGTGATCCAAAATACAAAGGTTCCACTCCAGAAACAGAAGATCCACTAGAATTCCTCCTTCTGCAAGTAATTTTGTAGAAGTCACACTGCTAGTTTTCTATTGCAGATTCAGTTATACTTTGAAACATGAAAGCAGAAGATTTGTCTTCTTTAATCAATAGCTATAGCCCCCATGTACATTTAGAGTCTAAAAACATACCTATTTGTAAATGAAAATGCATTTACCATGTTTTATTTGTCAAATTAACTCTGTTGCAATCTGCAGCAATCTATTCTGTTGTAACTCACATATATAAAAAAGTTACAAACTCAAAAGCAACACCACCACCACACTGAAAACAAAAGTGGCTGCCAGGATTTCACATTCTTTCCTGCAGGATTTGGATTTTCTTCCTTCGGGAGTAGAGGTGATGACACTTAGAGTGGATGTTAACTGAGTACAGTGCCTGCTGTCCCAATCATGGCCCAAGAATAATTTTAAGGAAGAGATTAATGTATTAAAATATTAAAAAAAAAAAACTTTCACCTTACTAGATTTCAAAAATACCTGTTTGCTTTCCATTTGACCTCAGTTTAAGTGATAAATGCTCACAACTTCTTCAACAGTTCTCAAATAATTTTGAATGGCTCAGATCAACTCAGTTTAAAATTTGCTAAACAAAATACACAGAAGCTTAAGTTTTACTTTCCTCTCTGCTGCCAAATAGCTTGCAAAAACCTTTCAGCCACACTTATGTGCAACTCAAGTTGTACCAAGTTAGTTCTTCAAAAAAACCCCAAAACTCAGCATAGGAACCATTGATTATTTTGTGCTTCATCATTCTTGTGTTGAGAATGGTGAAGCACTGGTACTGAAAAAAGTGTCAACAGTGACAAATGAAACTCAGATTTTAATGGGAATCTTCCACGTGTAGCTATAACAACCCCATCCAAAAGGTGTAAGTTCAAGAGATCCAGAAGTGCCGTCAAATGTACTGTCTGCTTCATGCACAGGACTGTGCGAATTAGCAGTTACTTGGCCAGGGAGGGAAGCGGGACAGACCCAGGTTGCCGCCCTTGCTTCCATCAGGGGATAGAGCTACATTGACAATAAATGTGCCCTTGAAAGAAGAGACTGAGCAGCCATAGTTGGGTTCAGAGCTGTGGTTGCACAGTCTGTTTAACTCAGAATAAATTCAGGCAGCTGTGAACCAGCAGCTGTTTCACCCTTCCTCAGTTTCAGCCCTCCCCCTTTCTTTCACTTCCTTTATGCAAGAGTTCATTCAATTGCATATGAACCAAGTCAGCAAATTGGATCTTGTTCAAAAACGATCACATCTGCGAGTCGCTCTCCGGCCGGCTCAACCCGAGCGCCAGCGTGCACGGTGACGCTGCACCCCGAGAGGGGCAGAAGGCAGCACTCAGACGGGGCAAGGGGGTAGCAGCAGTGCCTGCAGCAGCAGCCTCATCCCATCAGAGCAGCCAGCCAGTCACAACCTTGCAAAAGTGCAAGGGAAGAGATCCTAGCCCAGTTCTGCCTCTGGAACATGCTAAATTTGGTGCCTTGAAAGAGCAGCACTGCAACCACACGGAAGGTTGAAAGAGGTAAAGAAATTCAACCTGGCTTTCCTCGCTCCTGCACAGTAACTGCTTCAGTATCTCCAGATAAGGACACTACAAAGTGCCATCATCAGCCCAAACCTAAGACGCCCCTAACTAGTATTTCTTCAGCAGCCTGCTTATGTTTTTTCAAGCAACCGAAGGGAAAAAGGAGGAAGAAAATAGCAGTTAAAAACATCAACAGGTTTTAGGGGTATTTTTAGCAAGATGAGCCTTTATGAAAAGAAAAACAACAAACACACAGAGGTAATTCTCTAGGCTGAGTTTATCAAAGGCTTGATGCAAAAATAAAAGCATAAGATCTTCTTAAAGAAATGTTTATCTTTTACATCAGGCAAAATACACAACTTAAAATGCCACAAATTCATTGATTAAATGATTTATTGAAATGAGCTCAGCCCTACAAAATAAAGATTGCAAGTTACCTATATTTTCTTTAAAAAGGCAAGGTAACAGAATGCACTGGAAAAGACTTTCAAAGATATCACTATGACACTTTTTATTTTTTCCCACTTCTTTGTTTCCTACAGAACTTATTTTGATATGCTTAATACTGAGGCGGTCTCAAAACAAACATTAAAATTGCGTAAGACCTAATAATAAGCAGTTTTTAATCTTCGGACAATATATTAGTGATCTACTTTCTTTACTGCCTTTTCAAAGCATGAGTGACACCATTCAAGTGGCCCAAGCTTCTACAAAGTCTTCAAAGAAAGTATGCAGACCATATATCCAAACTCTCTTCTCCTCCTGGGGTCTGGACTTATCGGTAACAAGAGAACACCCCAGCAACACAACATCAATCCTGGTTTAAATTTGCTCCTCAGAACTGGCTGCTAATAGGGCTTCCCCCCAGGGCCTCCTCAGCCCTGGCTTCCTGGGTTTTTTTTTTTTTTTTTTTGGTTCAAAGATACATTTCCATCCCTTTTCTGGTCAACCTTAATTGGATCCATCTTTCAGTCTGATGTGGCAGTAATTACCCTGAGTCTTAGTGTAGAGTTATCAAGTGAGGCCAATATTTTTAGAGAGCCCTGCATTACTTTAGGGCCTTAAAAGATACTACCAAGATACCGTTAGAGGAAAAATTAACTCTAACTAAATACATTTATATAACTAATTTTCAAAATATATTAATGAATGGAAGCCCAAGAGTCATGGGTTACTACATAAATGATTGACTCAAACATCTTACATCAAAACACATGAATAAAGTGAGTGTAATGAACACTGAGTAAAAGAATTATCCTGCAAAAAACCAATATACTTCCAAAACATGCAAGAATAATTAGACCATTTTCTTTAATAGGATTATCTGACTCATTGAAATTTATAGCTTCTCTCTTGTTCAAATGCAGAACAGATTTTATTGTGTATTAAGAAATTAAACCAAAAATACTTAGAAAACTTAAGGCCCTGTATAATGTCTTAGGATCTCTGCTTAAAATGGTCACATATTTTTCCTGCAGTTCCTGTATGCATTTCAGTAGAAAGAAAAAGAGAGGGAGTGGGGAAAGAGTATTGCTTCATTTTCATAGATTTACTGGCTACCCCACCGATTTCAAAAGGAAACTCATCCTACAGGTTTTGAAAGGATAACTATGAGAAAAACAGTAATGACAACAAAAATATCATCTACACCCTTTGTATGACCCAGGTTGGGGCCACATTTAAGTCTATAAGCCACTTCTCCCAAACAGAAATCTATGACTATGTTATCAGTTAGTCAAACCTTGATTTAAAAAAAAAAAAAAAAAAAAAAAAAAAAAAAAAAAAAAATAAGAAGCAGACTTTAAGTCAGGAGATCTTAGAATATTTAATATGCATTGAGACGGGTAACTAAACAAAGAGAAACTCTGTGTACTGTAACTGGTAAAACAAACTTTTTGTCTCAGCATTTTCATGTCTTAATCAGCATATTGCATGAGCAGTACATTAATATTTTAAAGGCAAATAACGGATGTAATGAAATTTTGGAGACATCTGACCCACTAAAACATTTTTGAAAGCTAAGGCATGAAATGACTTTATCTGTGTCAATTAAGTAGGTCTCCTGCTAACTTGGAAGAGGTCAGAAGGGAAGAGTGAACAGTCTGCAAAGTGCCATAATTCATTTATAGTTTAAAAAATGTTACTGAAGAGAGAAAAATATATATACACACTTTAGAAACTAACAAAACTGCCATACTTTAAAGTTGTAAAAAAACAAAATGCGAGGGTAAAGATGACTCCATCACCTGAAAGGATTCATATTCACATTTAAGCAAAAATTGTATAACTTTGAACTCAAAACAGTTTTAAGAGAAACATGCCAAGTTTAATTCTAAGTATCTGAATCTGACTGATGGAAAACCTACTACAAAATTCTAGTGTAGAAAGCACTTATATCACTCTTAATAGAGCAGAAAGAGATAAGATAAAGAATGAGGGGAAGCGCAAATACTGGTTATTTACCCTTTAGCTTCTGGAAGTGCTATATAGGTTGTTTAATTTTCACTGTACACAACCACCAAGATGTTTCAAGATCACGTCTCATTATCCTAGAGAATGTGCAAGCCTAATAAATACCAGTGCTTGTATCTGAGCAATTATATTTTAAAAAATAAAAATAAAGTATAATGTAATAATTCAAGTTATGCACTCCCTTTTTTGAATATTAAGACAATATAGTCTCTTACTATTCAAATACAAAAAGCAATGTGTTATATTTGGAGTTAAATCTAGCACTGCCACATTATAGTTATGCATGCAAACAAGCAGGTACAATCTAAATGTGTCAATAGCATCGTACTTACACCCCTACTGCATCTAGTCTCCATCACTCATGTTCTCTTTAGAGAAATTAAGGTTCAGGGACACCTGACCTGTTCCTATCACAATGCATTCTCTTAATGTAAAATATAAAAGCAATGCATTTACTATCAAAACAAACAATTAAAAAAAACTTTCAATCAGCTGTCCTTTTTACTTGGTTCGTCTAGGTAAAAACATACCTCAGAGTATCTGCAGAGAATAGTTAGTCTAGGTATTTTTAAGAATGTTTCACTATTTATTTCCTTTCTTGTAAGTGCTTTATGTTTATGACTGACATTATATGCAGCAATTCTGGGTGACCTCAGAAGACTCGGGGAGCTGTCCAGCTCCCAGGCGAGGCCGCCAGACAGACCGTTCTGCTTCTCTGTAGCTGCCACTTCTTGACTTCTTGCGATGTTCAAAGGTGCTCGCATTCCAAATGCCAGTTTCTCTGGGCTAACGACGGGCTTTTTTTTTTTCACCATTCTTAAAGGAAGGGGTTTCAACGGCCTCTGGATTATTACACTAACAAGAACAACAGGGCTGACTAACATTTGAAATAGTTTCACATTGGAAGTTAACTGGACTCCTCTCATATCCTTTGCTGGATTTTAAAATATCAGTTGACAACCTGAGGGCCTGATCCAAAGCTCCTATAACAAGAGATGCAGACAGGTGTGAGGACCAGAGAATAGGCATGTAGAAAATGAGTACCTACAGTAAAAATGACAGTTCTTATGGGACAAGTAGAGATGGACCTTAGGTTGCCAGAAACTGCCAGAAGACTGCTCAAACATGTTTCTAGAAACAAATTCAAATGACTTAGCATTTCTCATATATTTTTCGATGCTTATCTTTTTGGGGGGATGGGCAGGAAGGAAGTAAATAAGCTCTGCTTTTTATAAGCTGCATCACGCAGTTTCCCTCTTACTGATGACCGCTCCTAAGGTTTTGCTTATCAGAAAAAGAAAAAGCTGGCTCATTTCTCCTTACTACATGGTTACCTTGGTCCAAGTATCCACTTATGACATAGTGCCAAAATTTTACAAAGGAACTGTGATTTAAAAAAATCAAGTCAAAACTACATAATTGTTTCTAATTCATCTCAGCTAACCTTGAAGGAGTTTAAAAGACAAAGAAACAATGCTATTCTCAACTCAGGGGCTTTCTCCTTGCTAGCTTTCAAATGCCTACTGTGAAAATACATTTAGAGTTGCTCCTGATTAATAAGAAACCGAGCAAGACATCTTTTCCATAGAAAAGATCATGCAAGTGTTACAGGAAATGAACTCTGAATTTAACATGAGCATAATCTTGCTACAAGGAGCAAGAGATGGGCTCTCACAATGGCAGCACAGAAGAATAGGTTCCCTTGCCTGAATTTCCTCTTGGAATGCCCTCTCCTACAGGCAACAACAGCCCTAGGCATACACTCATCTTTTGTAAGCAGTTTTCTCTACCCGCAGACACAAGTAAACTACAATAATTCAAACTTCCAGCAAAATTCCCATCATAACTCTACATCCCCTACTTCCCAGATCTTACCTCTTGCACGATGGTAAGTAAGAAGAGCCAAGAAATACAATGCATCTTGCACACCAATCCTGTTACCAGCTCAGCAGGGAGAGGAAACGATGTCTCAGGGGATAACGCAGGATAACCTGCTTGCCAAAAGCTATCTGCTGTAACAGGCACTCAGCTAGTTATCCCAACGTAACACTGGCGTAAACAATTACTCTCCCAAAAAGATCATATGCTTTACAGACTTTCTGTAGTTGAAAACAAACACCTAAAGTTAGAAATTAGTATGATATTGAAAGAATCTCAATGCTCATTATGCCCACAAACAGTAGAATTCACATCAGCTTACTGACCCGCATTTGAAGATGACACTATTCACTATTTCGGTGGGCAGGGACTATATACACCAAGCAAGAATTTCAGAGAACGTTGAGGCTTCCCGAGTATGAGGACTGCATTCTGTGCTCAAGGTGTCACCACAGGAAGGAAAGTACAGAGATTTAGCAAAACTCTACCAGAGGCATTCTCCAAGTGCATTTTTTTTTAAATCCTCAAGGTTCTTTCTTTCCTAAAGCCCTTCGAGACACAAGTTCATCACTATCCCTCTAGTAAGATGAGGAAAACAAAACATACATAACAAGCAGGCCATAAGGGCAGGCTACATTTATCTAAATAGAAAACAAAATCCTTGAACCAAACAAGTTTGAACCAAAGAAATTCTTGAATCCAAAATGAACTTGATATAAGTTTTACATGCATTTAGACATCTCTTTTCCATAGTATACCACCTTCTTTGTTAATCACTTCAAAAAATGAGCATCTCCTTTTTATTTGTCCAGAGGCCAACACAAAAGACCTCAGGTCCACCCATAAATTACCATAAAATTAACATAAACCAGTTCCAAATTGGCACTATGAAAGCAATGTAATATATTGCATTCATCTTGGTTCAGTACAAAAATGAGCAAGGGGAACTGAACTGAACTAACTGATTAACTTATGCTGGAAAATACTAGCACTACCTATTCTCATCAGTTTTGCTCTTAGGACAATTCCATTAAAAAAGATATTCTTTACCACAGGGTTAGCTTATAATTGCAGTAAGTTCCACAGCTCACTGGGCAAAAACGCATAGTCCTCAGAAGTAACTTGTTTCCAACTCACACAACCTAAGCAGCAGAGAAACAGCCAAGATAAGCTTCTGCCTCCATTCAGCACGTTGCAGGGATTAGATGTGCTCCCGTTCTCTCTTTTCATTCCAAAATTAGACCCAGTTTTCAGAAGAAGTGTGGACCAAACAACTCCATTTGACTTGAACAGGAAGATATACAAGACTTCGGAAAAGCAGATCCTTGGACTTCATTCTGCTTCTAGCATTAATACACTTTGATTTATTCCACCTACTGTTTCTTTGCCTGTGCAGTTTTCTACTGAGGCACACGATAGGGAGCAAGTGAATTCCACAGATCCAAACAGTGGGTTTAGAACCAAAGTTACTGCCTACTCAAAAGACAAATCAAATGACTTTCACAGACCAACATCCGCCAAGTGATTTATTGCACTTTTCAGTGATGGAAGGCATTAGCACAGGAATTAAGACAATGCATGTTTGCTGCTGACCCACATACTAAAGCTTATCTTGTCTCACATTTCCCACATGTAACAAAACATGACTGCAGCTCATTAAGTATTGTCCAAACATGAACACAAAATACAGACCTGCACACACAGGTACACCCGAGTTACCTTAATCTGTGCTAGCCTGGGCACAAACAGCAGTGGCAACTGCGGTGCAGAACTGCTCTATAGTCAGGCATGCACAATACATCCAAGGCACATCTTCAACTATCAGACATCCCCACAATAAATTTTATCCTGGATCAAGGGTTCCCATAAAAGGGATGTAAATAGTATGATAAGATTTAAATCCTGGCTTAAACAAAGCACAAAAAGCTGATTAAGGAAATCATTGCTAAAGGAAGGGATAACAAAGGGAAGTTTGGGGTTTTTTTTTTTCCCCTCCCTGTCACCTGTGTTCCCTAAATTATATTGAGAATGGGAAATCGAAGTGTAGATGCAAGTATGGGTTTAATCAAAATTTAGTATTATAAAAGAAAGCCTGAGAAGGCTTAGCAATAGTTCAGTTATCAAACAGAAGCAATAATATCAGTTTTGCAGAACATTCGGGACAAAAAAGGCAGTAGAGAGAGATGCATGCATCTTGCCTATCTGCAGTCATCTGTATAACACTTGTTTGGTATATCTTGAGAACGTAGAAAATGATGACTTAATGAGAAGCCATTATATTCACATTTGCACACAATAATTGCATGCAAATTAAATAAATACCAAAGATTAAAATAAGAAAATTTATACCAGTATCAAAAATTCCATTCTAAACAGGTGCTACTCACACTGAGTAGAGTGTTAGAAAAGTTCTCATGATTCACAGTGGCAGTTAGATTATTGCTCTACCCATATATAAAGATTTTAGTCCACCTATACATAAAGCATATTTTTCACAGGAGAGCTAAGAGGCTATTTCAACTTATTTAAGAAGAGATTCTGCAGAAAGTCAGTTCTGGGAGAAGGTTGAGCTAAATGTATCTCTCTAGAGTTTCATCATTAAAACTAAACTCTGGGAAAGTGCAAAAAAAATTTTTTTTTTCCAAGACTGCTTCGTAAACCATTTGCACAATGATTGCTTACGATTACATGGAAACTAGCATTATCATTTGGGCCATTTTTTAGAGCAAAAAAAGAGGTGCCTATTTATCAATAGGCACAGTTCTTGATAAACAAACAATTGGAACTGAAATTAAGCAAGTTCTGCCTTAAGTTACTAGTTTCTACACACTCTTACAGCACATTTGTACGCCATCATTATTAGTCATCGAATAACTGGCATTTTAACATGTCCTTGACTGAGTTTAGGGAAAGGGGGGATTGGCAACTCAGGGCAAGACTGACAAGGTGAGAAGTGAGCGACTTTTTTTTTTTTAAATCAGATTCTGAATATCTACAATTCTCATGGTTTTCAACAGGCATATTTCACCATATTCACCATATTTCATATTCACCATATTCAACACATTTCACCATATAAGCAAATAAAGCAAACTGAAGTTTGAACAAATGTGGAGAAGTTCTCATTACTACTTGCTTATTTTTGCTTGCAGCACCAGTGTTATTCTGAAATGCCTGAAGTGTTAAGGATACCGAGGTCTTATGAATTTTTGAACTTGCATATTTTCTTATAAACAATTCAGAAGTATTTTTACATGTTTTTCTCCCTGGTAAATATACCAATTTCCCTCCTGTTCTCTAACTTCCTTGAGCTTACTTTCTTTTTGCCCCAGGAAAGGCTTTTGGACTCACAGAAGAGAGGAGCACATTTTGGGCACATTTTGCAGATAACGTGTTTAAGAAGGTCCCATGAAAAATCACCTTTTTCTGGATGACAAGCAGTCCAGAAGAACAAATTCACGTGATGTGTTAACGCATACTGCCATTTTTTTCAAATATATTAATGCTTAATCCTTTTTCTAACATATTTTGAAGACTAAAATGAGCCTCCCTTTGCAGTCTGAACCACATGTTTGTATGTATTCAATTACATTTAAAAAAGTTAAATTACACTACCATACTTTTTCCTACCTTCAAAAGTCCTCCTCCTTTCCCCATTCCTTGCTATTTAGTGGCAAGGTTAAAAGGAATCTTACCTTGTACATACAACATTTAAAATAAATTGAACAACCTCCATTTGCTGTAAACTTTAAAAACAAACAGAAATCAATAAACTTATCTGTTCACAATGTCCCTTTTTTGTGATTTTTTTTGTGAAAATAAAAATAGAAGCATTCCTAAGTTTACAGCTGCTTTTGAGTACTCTTTCCCTCCAAGTGTATTTAGCACATGGAAATCAAAGTATTACATACCTCAAAATATCAGACAGATTATTCCAAGAAGCTCCCAAAGGAGCGACATGGACTTTGAGACTTAAAAGGATTCACTTTATTCTTTCTGTGTCAGAGCAACTGTATCAGAATATAAATATTTTGAAAACTGGAATTATATTTTCTTGAAGACTAAATGAATTTCTTTGCAACTTAATTACTATAGAAGGCACTTTCATTTTATTTACAAATAAAGAGTTATGCAATTTCTTTGGTATAGGCATATCACCATCATGTTTTGACCTTATAGTGAAGAGATTTTGCTCATGTAAGCTTTCTTCTACATTTACAGACAGAATGTTGCTCCAGTCTTTCCAAGAAATTGTGATTGGAAGTGCTCTGTATTGACAAGATATTACTAAAAAAACTATTTGCTGCCCACTTCTTCCCCCACCTCTTTTTTTTTGTTTTTTAATCAAATAAACATGATCTCTTCCTTGCCACTGGAAGAAAAAAATGTACTGTTGTGATACATACTGAGCAAAGATATATCTACAAGAGCATTTTATCACTCTTAATTGACTGTGGAGGGAAAGAAGTGCAGAAAAAAGTGTTACTTGAAGGTCTGATATCATTCTCCTTTATGTTAGCTCTGCTCTACCTCATCCCTTCACAAGAGCCACTGGTGCAAAAAGTTAACGGTGACTTTTCTTTATTAAAGAAGAGGGAATCAGGAAATTAGTTTCCTAAGCAAAGCATTCGGTATTTCCAGTACTGACATTTACAACTGAGGAAGAAGACTGTTTATGTTTACTGCTCTTCAAATGGAAATTATCCTCAAGTAAACTCTTTTTGATGTTTTTCTTCCATATGATAACGTGAATAAAATCTGGACCACAGATTGCTTCAACATCCCAGGTGAAGCAAATCAGCTGGTTTATTTTCACCACGTTGACATTTTCAAACCTGTATGAATATATGCCGTATTTTGTGTTGCAACAGTTTAGCTCTGCATCAGCTAACAAATTTTTCCAGGTTTAAGCCTACACACAGCACAGCCTACTTGCTTTCTCCTTGTAGTGTGCCAGATCTCTTCAATTTCACAAACTTCTGAACAGAGCTGTCATTATTAATTCTCAGCAAGAAGCCTGAGCCACTATGAATCACTGCAGCAACTGGCAGCAAGGGCCAGCACGGCTCTTGCAATGCTTCAGAAAGGAGAGAAATCCTAAAGGAAGTCAAAGCTTTTAGCAAAGTCACCACCGACTTGGTCCTTGCGCTACAAGTCGTCGTGCAACTTCATTAAATAAAAGAGCAAAGAGAAAGGGTACATCAGGCTGACAAAGCATTTCAGAAAGCAGAAATATTTCAACATGCTGTTTCTGTAAGGCCAGACTCTCAGCTCCACGCCACAAGCCCAGAGCAGAGACTTCCCACAGGCTGCAGCTTTTGTAGTCCTCACTTTGCTAAAAGCTGGGGAAACAATGACAACTAGGACAGGAAGTTAGAACTGGAATAGTAGCATCTACTAACGATATTCCAGGTAAACTGCCCCCCTGAGCCGTCCACGGTGCAAGTTGGGCCTTCATTCACGGGAGAGGAGGCACCAAGAGCACAGACTTGGGTCTGAACACAACTACAGGTTAACACATGCTGCACTCTCCTCCTCCTTCAAGGAATGCACTAGACAATGTAAGACATGATTTATTAAGTAAAACTGCATTTTCCTTCACCCAATCAAATCATATTGTTGGATGATATTCTCATAAAACAAGAGATAATAACTATTTTCTCCTACAAAAGAAGTTAAATTGAAATAAGAAATAAAAAGCTTCCTTAAGAAGCACAGGGCATTAGTCTCTTAACACGTTGCTCAGCTTTATACTGCCAGGCCACAGCTCTCTACACAACAGACTCCTACAAGGTAGACAGTATTTCTCTACACCAGCATATTGTCTTTTTTTCTGGTACACACACTCACCATGGTCACTGCATTTAGCGGTCACACTGCTTCAACAACCTTATCAGCTCTGGGGCCCACTGGTAAAGTTAATAAAGTAATTTAGAGTATTTAAATTGAGATTGACAATGGTAGAAAATTCACTACTCTATAGAGAATCAAATCCATAAAACTATGATGAAGGAAACTATTTTGTGATTTTGTATCTTCTGTATTTTTGCTATGACAAGTGAAAGAAAAAAAGTCAAAAAATGTTTTTCAAAATCTTTTGGGAACATAGCTTATGTTCAACCCATGAACAAGCATCCTTTACCATTTTGAGCTGCAAATTTCAGCAGAAGAGATGCAGCTGTGTTTCTGGAGGTCACTATTTTAAAGCGATATCTATGCTAATTGTGTATTTTATAAGATAACTTTTAAAAGTTACAAATCAGAGTTCCAAGTCACATTAAGATGCATTTTTTCCTGAACTTTAAGTTCTTTCTTACCTTCCACTCACTATCTCACTGCCCACTCCTGCTGATGACTTGGTAGTCAACAGAATTGCTTTGCAGCATCAAGGAAAGCTGATTTTGAAATTATCATGGGCTTCCAGAGCTAACCAAAGAAATGGGAGGCTGCTTGCTGTGAGACATAGCCACATGCAGAGGTTCATGCTGGTTTCAGAGAAAAAAATCATCTTCCAGAGGTAAACCATCACAGGAGCAAAACCTCAGTTTTGGTTGAATTAGTATTCCTCATTAAAAAAACATTTTCTTTATTATTCTTATAGATTCTCTCCTCGACTTATTGTCCCATTATCTTTTTTTAGTAAACTAAATTTCTAGACAAATGTTAAAAAATGTCTACTTCTTTTCTTGGAAAACATGCAGTTCTTTTAGCCGGTAAAAGGGTAATTCTCAAAATAGCATATCAGATAATGACAAATTCAGGTATCCAAATAAGACACTGATGCACTGCTGTATTCTTATTTACAGACATGTTCTAAAATCTACCCCTTTTTCAAAGGTATTACGTTGCTGACCCCAGTGACTAACTTAATTTGTTTCGGTTATTAGCACAATGGCAACAGTGATAATTTAGTTCAGTTTGGGGGGATTTCTGTATGCCTTTTTTTTTTTTTTTTTTTCTCCTCCCCACTCTTTATTTTTTTTAAAAACACAAGTGAGAATAAGTTTTCAGTTTGCTCAGTGTTATCTATTTTTCCTCCAGTTATTCACAAGACTCATCTTCCAGTTACAGTGACTTTCCATAAAGCATCCTATTGCAATTACTTTGTTGATACTTTGGACCCATCAAAGAATTCCTACCAAACATGAGACTATGGCGCTATAATGCATCACAGTAAAGACACAACGTCAAAACACAGTTGTACAACAAATTTCCAAACTGTTGACAGGTACCCACTACTGATATGTACTTAATTGGCCAAGATGCAAAGGAAAAAAAAAAAAAATCAGAATTATTCATCCCGTGTGCACAGTGTGGATCAACTAAAATAGAATGATAAGACTTGCTTAAAGCAGGATGTTTTGGTTTAGAATTAGTTTCAAAATAATAATAAAGTGCAAAATTCAACAGTTTTTCCCAGTTCCCTTATTTAACTTGAAACAGTTTTAAAATGAGAAAAAATCTTGTTGCATTTATGTAGATTACACTAGTTGCTTATTTGATGGACTTGTAATAGTTCATCCTTTTTTTTTTTTTTCAGGAGAAATCAAACAAAAACCCCAAATGTCTGGTTGCCCACACATATTTTCGCACACAGAAAAATTTAACAGCTCTCTTAGAAGCTGGTAAAAGACATATCTTTAGAACAGGGTGTTAAAAATACATCTCTGTTTCCCTACCTGTTTCTCACTCAGAGCTGTGATTTTGGCTTGAAGTTCATGAAGTTGTTTCTTCAAATCAGCGTTCTGATTAGAAAGAAAAAATATCTGTGAGAAAGATATTCCATTTGTTAACACAGAGTAGTAGTAGGAAGGTTTTTTGCATAGTGTACTATAAATACAGCACCTCTGGATGAACAGCCAATATAATTTGAGTGGCCCAACAGAGCCTCATTCAAGTCACTGAGTGCAACAAGTGCAGAGCATCTTTCTAGCACTCAAGGAGACAATTCAGTTTGAAATTAGAATTTTATTAAAACATCCATTAGCGCTTATCACAATATAAAGTGCATTCATACTTTTCATTAAGTTTATAAATCAAATAAGGGAAAGGTTAGTTAATACATAATACAATAATATAATACAGCATATGACAGAGTGCTACCTAAGGCACTCTCACCTCTGCTACTTAAGCAAAGGTATTACCATACTTTTAACTGTGTACAATATCAACACTGTGGCTGTTAATCCTTATTGACATACACACCACACAAAACAAAATGCATCTAAGCCTTCATTTCCATATATGGCTTTCCATGTATAGGCCTCAGCCTATATTTAACAGAATTACACCTGCCTTAGCACATCATTTACAACAGCACTTTGCTTACAAAGGCACTTAAACTTAAGATTTTGAAAGCCATAAACATTCCTATAAAGATGTAGATAGAATACACTTTTTAGCAAGGCTATTTATTTTTTACTCAAAAAGTTCCACATTCAATTTAAAGCCTTGTGAAGCTCTGCAGAAATATGACAAGGAAGCAAAGTTCCCTGCATTTTTCATTTTCTCTTATCCATGTTGTAAACTCTTTACACTAGTAATCATGCATCATTACTAGAAAGGATCACACAGGTTTATTGTGCTACATGAAATATTAAAACTAATGCAGAAGAAAGCTTTCCTATGTTTATATTCCTCCACACAATTTTGGAATGCATTAAACACCTAACCCTTATTTGCAGCAAGGCTTCTCCAATACACACACAATTTTAACAGAACTAAGTACTGGTCATTCTTCCTTCCAGATACCACTTAAAAATCCATAAAAATGAATTTAGAGCACTGGAAGCAGGGAGTAGAACATGGGATCCGCCATTAAGGAACCTCTTTCACACTATTCTGTCTGGCTCCCTTTTGATTTACTCCTTCCAGCTCCATGATCTCTGCATTCCTGCTTGCGGCACAGTCTGTTTTTCAACAGACATGAAACAGGAAGCAAACTACTCTACAGGCTAATTGCTACAGACCTTTCCTCAAATCCCATCAGGCTAAGGAAGTTCTAAAATCCAGATCTTCCAATACCCCCATTAGAGAGCTAACTACTTGACTGTCATACAAAAAGCTCTCTTCCTACTCCATTGAGTGTTCATGATTAAAAAAAATAATAGAGCATTTAGCATTTTATGGGGATGGAGGCATTTAATAGCAAGCCCCAAATGAGGTGCCTTTATCCCTATACTTAACAGTTCAGAGTCATCAGAAAACTCCAGGTAGCTCCCACCAAGGAAACCAGAGTGCTTAATTGCCATACAGGATAACGTGGTCTCCTTACAGAGTCACTGGGAAGGTGAGGACTTCTTCTCTCCACTAAAGGGCCACATTAGCTGGGTTCAGCAGCTCTAAAACACTGTGGCCAAGAGATCCCTACTTTTAAGCACTGCAATGCCAAAGCTGTATGTATATCCAGGACAGGTAACCTGAACACGGCCTTAAAGTTAACATTCTTTATTTGGACATCACCTACTGGAAAGGGAATCTGGCACCTATTATAACTTCTAGTGAACCTCTTAATACTCAAAAAAAGAAGCAAATTCTAATAATACCATTTTTTACAAAACGACACTTCTATTAGAATAAAAAAAGTCTTACTCATACTTTATACTTGAATTACACAATAACCATAAGGATTGCTTGATTTAAACAGCCAAGAATATGAAGCGAAAGACTCCATAAGCTAACACTTTCCCAACTATTCCTTTGATTGTTCATAACAATTTTCTTCTAAACACTATATTAGCATAAGAGAACATGAAGAAAGTTCTCAGGCTCCATGCAAAGCCATTTTCTATATTTTAAGAGTAAATAATACAAAGAAAAAGAGTTACCTGTGGATCTTGCTTCATTTGGGCAACCAGTTTCTAGAAAGAGATACAATACAGATTTTCATTAAGAATCTTATTGAACAGATTGAAATTCAACAATTCTGGAAAGTTTTTATAAAAGATATGGAGTTTAGAGCAATTTTAATAGTAAAATCTAACCCACAAGGAATCCAATATTATACAGTTTCCCAACACATTTTAATGTGTTTATTAATGTGGTAAAACCAACACACTAACACATCACTGTTGTTCCTTCTCCTAAACAGTTGTGGAACAAGTGATTTCTTTCACGGACAACTCGAAGCAGCTGGATAAGCTAATCTGATAGCTGCATGCCCTCCAGAACTGCTGCCTTCTTTGCTTGCAGTCACAAGAAATGGAACACAGAGAACCACTGTGGACATAAAAGCTGTTTGTATCTTCAAGTGCAGAACTTCTCAAGGACTAAAGGCCGCCTGTGCAGTGACTTGGCTGACATTGCATGGAAGACCCATGTTCAGAGGCATCTCTGCCACTTCTCCTCAGTGAGAGGGATTGAGCTCATCGCAGACGAGCTGCCCTCCGCAACCAAGGGAAGGCGCCCACATGGCAGCCGTTCACTGTTCTTCCTCCATCCCTTCCTTCAGGCAGCTGCACGAGGATGCTGCCTCTGCCCCTACGCAAGAAAAAGGTTATCCGGTTGTCACTAGAGAAGCCAGAGCCCAGGAAGAGGAGGCCAGGTAAGCAAAGAATCCCAATTTCAGGTTTGATTATAGATGGGCTTTTATTCAGCAGATTACACTGATCTCTGCACATGGGCAAGAGACATGGCAAAGCTCTTACTTTCCTCCCCATTTTCTCATCAGGGCAAAGGAGTGAAGAACAGGAAGGCTAAAACAAAAAAAAAAAAAATTGTTTCATTCCACCTGTATTATTAACAAATCAAAGAACTCAGTCTGCCAACTTACTGCTGCTGGTTAAGGTTACTACATATCCTAAAAGTGCAGTTAATCAGAAAACAAAGCATTGAAAACATAGTTCTGTGGCACAGAAGTTTTATTTGCTCTAGTACCCTCTTTCCAGTACTAGCCAAGAGCAAACACATAGGCATCCATAAGAGTAATAGGTCTCAGATGTTTTTGAAAATTATATTCTAATTTAATACTTAGTAACAAACTTCTCTTCCATTTCTGAACTGAGGAACACACTCTGAATTCCATGATAGCCTACTCCCAGGTCAGCTATAGCAGTCTATATAAAAGGACCTCCATTTTCCTTTGAACCTGCCCTCTAGTAATATCAGTATTAGGAGCAAATAAAATTCCAGGAAATCATTCTTAACAACCTCCCTATTCTGCTTGTTCATACCCATTTTTCCCCCGTATTCCCCATCAGACACCTCTTTCAGATTCAGAGTCCTCCTGCACACAAATCATTCCAATACTCTGTTCATTCTTAGTGCTTCTGCCAGCAGATCTGATTCTGCTCTACTATTTGGAGAAAAATGGAATCAGAGCGCATCTAACATCCGAGTGCTCCTCATCTCTGAATCACAATAACGTCTTTCTCTATCCTCATAGCAAATTCACTGCCCGTTATTATATATGTAAGGCTGGGATTGTTTTTAAGGTGCATCACTTGCCATTTAGCAACACTGAATTTCATCACTTCACCATACACTTCACATCACAGTCATTGTGTCATGGGAGCAGAGGTACCACATTAGCCATGTGCTTACTTTATTTTTCCTCAGTGCTTTCTGCCACATCAGAGTTTGATGAACAACAAATCTGTTAGCTTTTATACATACAAAGTGCTTGTACAGATTTAGTCACAAGACAATGCAGCCAGTGACCACAAACTGTTTACAATATATTGCTAAATATGAATCACACAACACTGCGTCATCCCACCATTAAAAAAAAAAAACTTTCACAATAACCTCAAACAAAAGTTAAACTTAAGATATTTTAAAATACGTTCTGTTTTGCCTAAAAGAAGAGAGAAAGAAATGGATGTTTTAGGTTCTTTTCATCCCATCATCTCCAAGAGTCAACCATGAAGCCCAACTCTTCTGTGAAAAAAGCTATATATAACTCCTCTAACACCTCTTGCAATTGAAACTATGAGCAGCAGACTGTTTCAAAATAGCCTCAATTAAGTCAACACAGTAGCAGAATGCACTACTTAGTTACATGCGACACAGCTCTCTTCTCACCATAAGCATTACCACTTGGCCACAGAAGGTATTTTTGTATTCCAGTTCCACTTCTGATTAGCAAGTGACCTGGTCAGAATTTATTTATGGAAAGTTCTTCCATCATCTCAGCAAAACAAGAAGCTTTGTCTAAATCCTAAATGACTGAATAACTGCTTTGGGTGCTTGCTGGTACTTTTAAGTCAACCACTGCCAACGAGGCAGTATTACAACTCCAGGCAGAATTCCGAAGGTGAACGGGAAGAGACAGGGAACAAGGAGCTATGCTGCAAGTCAAAAATGCAGTCAAACCAAAAATCATTTTCTGTGACCATGTAAACTGTTGTGACAGGTGAGATGCTGCATCAGGAGGCTAAAATGCTTGGCTTGCACGGCGAGGAGCTGAACTCAGTGCGTTCGTCACACAGACACATCCACCTGCCCAGCAGTGACAGAGGAGGGGACAATGCGCGAGTGTCAGCCTGGCTTGGCAAGCAGCTGGGAGAGCCCTTGGGGGTGGCGGGGAGGAAAAGCAGCTAAGTAGGACAGTTCTCCAGAACTCCTACAGTACTGCTCTAGGAAAAACTATACGTAACCACTTAAAAATTACAGAATTTAAAACAAAAAACCAAAAATGGCCATTTGAGGAGCACGACAGTAACAACATATGGTTCAAGAAAAGTTTACCGAAACATCCAATAATGTTGTTGTGTTATTTTCTATTGTAAAAAGTTTAGACTTGTTTTTAATCACAGTAGTGGGAATAGATCGGTTCTTTTAAGGGGAAAAACAGCAACAAAACTTCTAATATAATGGCTTATCTAGTTTCACCAGCTCAACCCAAATTAAATTTAACTTAAATGCAGCGGAGACCATTCATGACGAGGGCTGGGGAAAGTACAGGCAAAGGGCACTCTAAAACCTTGAATCTTGGATGGAAGTGTCTTCTTGGAAGTTTTCCAGCCTCCATCCCTTTTCCTCATCATTATGAGCAGATGCTTAAGTTTATTCAAAGTTTGCGCTGTTAAATTTTTTTGTTAGTTTAGGAAGGGAGTACATATGTGCATAGGAAAGAAATGCTACTACACAAGCACAAGAGTAGCATTCTGATCACCATATAACAGATAATACTTCAATAAATGCTTTAAAGGCCTTAAACATTTTAAAGTCTTAGCAATTAGGTAATTACTCCCATATCTTTAAAAAGTTCTGAAGACAAGAAGTGCCTTGGAGTTTCTGAGGGGAGCACAGTACTTAACTGTAGTTCTGGGAACTCATCTTGGGCCTTGTCCAGTCTCTCTCCCTTGGAGAGTTGCATCTTTGTCAATGTAGACCTAGTTGTACTTTACTAAACCGCCCACACAATTTCTTGCATTGTGCTCATTCACTGTAGGAGTAAATGGACAAATCATCTTGAACATTTGTTCCTATGTTAGCCAGTGACTTGTTTAAACACTTCCAAATTTATAAAACTAATCAGTGTATCTCAGTATGCATCTCATTCACGTATTTCAATTGTGAATTTCAAGTGCCCCACACAAATACTTGAAGAACTACTGCATTATTTACAGCTGTAACAATTTTATTTCAAGATTCTTTAATAAACCTATTTCTTCTTACATTTGCTCTATTTCAACTGATTGATAGTTCTAAATTTCTCATTTTTACCATAATGGAGTGGCAAACAAGTAGTCTACTGCTATGCAACATTGGACAAGGAGCCAGTAAAACATCCTACATATAAAAAAAAAAAAAAAATCTGAGCTCAAGCACTACAACATTTTGGGCAGCAAAAGTATATGGTTAGTATCAAAAAAAGAGATACAAAGGCAAAAGATACCCTTAAAAGAAGCAACATGTAAGCCTACTTAGCATTACGCACATTTCACTTGCAAAGTTCCTCTCCTGTATCCTTCTATTCCCAAGTAAGTACCGAGATGAGTTTAGAACTCAGAAAAAAATTATAGCCAGAAGGTGCTGAATGCAGGATTTGGAATGTTTTGTCACTGCTAAAGAATAAAAATTATAATAAAAGCACACCCCCGACATATTGATGCTTCACATTTGCTAAAAACAACAGATGGTGGGGTCAAAATGCAGACTGTATACAATTCTAAAGCAATTTCAAATTTATTAAGTTTTTTTTTTTTTTTTAAAACTATACATGACCCCTATTGCCATCACTTAGAAGTAAAACATGAAAAATTACCTGGTGAACCTGAATTTCCACTTTCAGAGCCTCCTGTAGAGTCTGCAGCTCCATTCTCTACTTTCTCCACTTTCTCTAGATGTCTCTTTGCTAATTCCAGTGCTTTTAGTTTCTGGTTTCCTCTTCAGTGCTATAGAAAAATAAAGACAAAAGTCAGTTAAGAACAAATGAGTGTAACAGAGCAGGAACACAGTAGTGAGTTACAGTCTTCTGCAGCTTTCTAGCCTAAATACAACTGATCCGAGGACACAGGAAATATAACTAAACTCTGAACAGAAGGGTTTCTTCAGAGTATTAGCCAAAATTGTTTCTTCCCTAATACTCCAAAGCTGACATTTTTTGTTATTTATCTTAGTTTGTGGGAAGCTGTTTTCTATCAATATCCTATTACATTAGATTTTAAAAAAAATAGAAATTTTAAATTCGATTGGAACTAGAGAATTCTGATTAGTTAAGATTAGAAAATTTAACTGTTGCGAATATTTCAGAAATCTGTGTAGATGAGAAAATATTCTGCAGATAAAATACTGCAAGCCAAAGGGGAGTGTAAACTGCTAAACAGAATGTATCATATTAATTTTCTTTCAATGATATTTTAGGGCTGTTCTTAAAAGGGTGGATCTGCATATGATTTGAGAGAACCATCATGCACTAATAAACACTGCCTGAAGTTTGTACCAAGTTAGTCATTTTGGTTGGAATCTGTTTTGAATCAATGTAAGGCTGATAAAGCACAAAGATTTATTCAAAAAAATCATTAAAATCCCTTACTCTTACTAGGTAGAACTCCAGTAAGTACAAGTTTACCATCTTCACATGTATTTCAAACAAATTAATCCCTCTAACCTGTGACATAGAAAAGTATTATAATCCATATTTTTAAAAGCCTTGAAATTTGGACAAGAGAATTTTTGTTATAAATAGGTTAAAAGTATCTGCTTCTGAGACAGGATTAGTTGTTATCTCATACACTCAAAACACAAAGAAACCTGTGTAAAAATTGGATTAAAAAAAAAAAAATCTATAAATACATACACATAAAATCCTTCAGAAAACATTCTATAGCGACCTCTCCGGTCATTTTTACCGCATTAGACATCATAAGAAATCACAAGTGTTAAAGTAGTGTTTTGTTTTGCTTCTCTCACAAATTATTGAACAGGTATAATAGCCAGCTCAGAGGCACACATAACAGGACTTCACATTTTCCAAAAGGATACTGACAATTTAGCACAGGTTATGCACATGGGCTGCAAAAAGAAACTATTCCCTTAAGATATAGACTTTTATTTGAATGTTGTCTTGCAGCATCCCGTTATGGTGAATCTGAAGCACTGTCAAGCCTATGGACTTGTGAAAATAATGAACGTTTCGCAGTTTTTAGTCTTTGTCTATCCAAACAGAACCAAGTTCCAAAAGGAGTATAAGGGATATTTTAAAAGCACGATATTTACATTCATTCTTTTCAATGTTGCCTACTATTAGCATAAATTTTGGCATTTAAGTAACAAAGGCCTAACTTTCTAGTCAACACGTGGATAACCTTCTCCAAGGGTCTCTCCTGCATGTAACACAGAAGAGCTAGAACAGCTGCCTTTGCAGCACTGCACTCTATTAAACTGTAATTTGTATCAAGGGATACATGGAAATTACATATAGTTCCCTGTTCTATTACCACAAACCTTAATGAGAAAACAGAATCCTGGATTATTACTCCACTCACAGACAGGAGCAACCATAGTGTGCATTAAGTCCCTGTCACTGAAGTTTCAAAAGAAACCTCCTTTAAAGAGCATGGTGAGAGACTGACTGCTGAAGACTAGAATCATTACAGAGGCAGTGTCTTTCACAAGTCCCGAAAAATTTGGGTTGGGGTAATAATACAGACAAATATGGCTATATCTTTTCCCCCCAATGCATCTTCAATGAATGAGATGGCCAACAAATGGCTAGCACCATTCTGTGACTATATAATTACTTTAAAGCTCAGAACAGAAAAAAAAGTTGAGCTCAAATGTGACTGTCGGTAACAAACATGTTTTTAATACACGGGCTGTAAAGTCTAATACCAGTTAACGTGAGAAAAAAAAAAAAAAAAAAAAGACACGGCACATCTTGCAGCAGGGGAAAATAGCAACTATTATTAACGTAGAACTTCATTTGAGGGACAGAAATTGCAGTATTGATGATTCATTAAAAACTAATCCAACTTTATTTGATGGATGCCTTTAAAAGCTAAAAAGGCTTCCAAAACTAATTTTAAGAAGGTTTAAGGAAAGTGTGATAGTGCTGTGCAGAAGTGATAGTTCAGTCTAAAACTTTTTAGTCATGTTAATGCAGTTATGGACAGGAACAAGAATAATTTACTGCTTTACTAGCAAACACACATTGTGACAAGTCAGTCAAGAAACAAAGCTATTCTTGAGACATAACCATCATTTGCTAGTTCCACCCCAAAAATGTGTTAGAATTTGAGATGTTGCTATATTATAATTTTTAAAAGTTTACAGTGTAAGACTCCTTAACTGCAAAAACTTTTAAATAGATCCTCTATAAACTGGAAACAGGCCACATACTATGACAACCTGAAGAATTAATTTCAAACTGTAATACTGAGGCCTCCTAGAAAAGGTAAGAGAGAATAACAGAAACTTCTGACCATTCTTCCTCTTCTTGCAGGTTTGCTAGCTCTTCAATCTTTTCTTTTTGCTTGTCCTTCCCCATTATGGTCTCAGAGGAGCTTACTTTGCAATATCATTTACTTCCCATTACCTTCCTCTGGCAAAGTTACACTGCAGCTCATTTTAAACACAAGAAAACAGCCTCCTCTCCTCTAAAATTAAGTGGCAAGCAATCCAGACAGTGTGCGTGCACATTTGGGAACAAGGGAATTAAAGGGACAAATACTCTGTATAATAATTTTACCTCACAAGCTAACGATGGCTATTCCAAAAGAGAATACTAGGAAGCAACCAGCAGAGCAGTATTTTAAAGCAGGCTTCACACGATCACTGGGCAGATCTGAAAAGAGCATATCCTTAACTAAGGTTTCCCAAGGCCAGCATGATTTTGTGCATGGCAAAAGTGCTACAGAGAAGAGCGAGGCCAAAACTTAGCATATTTACTGATGAAAAAGCTTAATGTAAGACAAACTTACTAACCAGAAATGAAGTATATGCACTTGTAGTTTACTTCCCAAAGCAGGAATAACCATCAAAAGTTATCCTTGTCCAAAATTCCCATTAAATACCTTAAGTATGTTACCAGTATTAATTCTCAAGGGGGAAGGAGGTAAGTGAACATTCTTTACATCCAACAAATCTGGGTTCTTTGTCCTATGCAGAATAATGTCTAGAAATATATACGAGGGCATCTGGTTAAATATTAATAGTATTTCCCTTGAAAATTGATACAAATACTAGCTAAAGATAATACAGAACTACCTAAAAGATTTTCAGGTTGCCCAGTGTGTGGCTGAGCATATTTAAAAGTAAAAATCTTCAATATTCTCGAACTTCTGTGTTCCTTCTATTGAATCTTGTGCAGAGGTGTAAAGTCCCACAGCATTATAAACTATCTACAGCATCACTTCTAAAGATGTATAAAACTATGGCAGTTCTTACTTTATAATTCAATAAGCAGTATTTTAATTAAAATGTCTGTAGCTTATTTGAAATTTCATGGCTTGGCTAGTCTCTCTAAACATCTTTCATCTCATTAGATTTGAAAAGAAAAAGCATAAATGTCTTCTTCAGTGCCCAGATTGATGACTTTCAAAAGAAAAGCAGGGGACTGTGGAGCACCTGAATCTTCTGTGCAATGACACATACTCCCAAACTTCAAACAGGAGGAACAGTGACAGCAAAAAGTAAATTTGCTGCTTACTAGATAAAGTTTTAACTCTTGGAAGCAGCAGTCCTCCACCCAATGTCTTGCAAGCACACATTTTTACAAGTAAACCTTTATTTCTTAGGTAGTTGCTTCAAGACTGTTAAAAGTTTCACATTCAGTTAAATAATCTAAAGCACCTCAGTTAAGTTAGTGCATATGTTTACATAAAATATAAATAATCCAGAGACTAAATGAACCATTAAAATCCATAATAACAACAATTACATAAGTACATTAGCACCTCTCTATTACTACACCAATTAAAAAAACCACAAACAACAAAAAAAAGGCCACACAAACGTAGTCCATGTCAGATGTTCTAAAATATAAAGCCACTTAACCGCTGATTGAAGGTATATACATAACAAGCGTAGGAGCTGTACAAAAGCTATGGATGTCGTCCATATGTATGCAAGGATTATGAGTAACCTGGAATTTGGCACCTAGACTCCCTTCAAGTAAATCTGTTTTCATACTACATAGGAAAAAGAGTGCTATTACTAAATAGATGAAATTTGAAGTTACCGACTCAGGCCCAAATCTCACAGACCTATTATTTTATTTACAGGATTTGTGATTCCATTAACAATGTTTACTTTTTAAGACTTAACTTCTGAATACAAAACCTGATAAGATTTCGGTTTCAGTAAACATCAAACATTTTCAGAAATGGATGCTAACTCTTAGGGACACTCATTCTTACATAAGCCATCTTTGCCCAGTAAGAAGTACTTACCAGTTCTGAGAGAGTTATCTCCTTCAGCTCTCTACCCCCTCCTATAAAAGAAATAAAAACAAAAACTAATGAAAAATAGTTTAAATACTATTTGAAACAATAAAAAGACTTACAGAATTGGAAAGGTTTTTTTAAAAAAATGCAGAAACTAAAAAAATAACATCCATCTGATATGGCAAAGAAAGCCAGGGAGCCTGACGAGTCTAATCTGGATTATACTGCTAACTATTAGTGTCACTAGGGAAAGAAAAGATGACAGGAATGAGGTTTTCGAGTCCAGCGCAAGGCCTCTGTACCCCAGCCCTCAGTAAAATCTCTCATCTCCATCATGGTGATGGAGAGCTAAATCTCAAGCCAACAGTTGTCCTGTTAGGCCTGAGAGTTGCCACCCCAGGCACTTGCCCTGCACCTCTGCTAGAGGCTGCCCCAACGCCGCGAGGCGCCGGTGCAGTGCCCGGAGCCCCCATCCCGCCACGCTCCGGCACGACGGCATCCGAGGCGGTTGAAGGCACCAACCGAGGAGAGGGGCTGCCCTCTGCGCGCCCCTGCCGTGGGGAGCAGGGCTCCCACCAGGGTGGAGAGGGGTACCTCTCACACCCGCCTCCTATGAATCACAGGAAATCGTGAGTCAGAGCCCTAAAAAGAGAGCTGCAATATAAATATAAACGGCAATTCATTTGCTCAATTACTTAGCCTGAAGCTATTAAAAAACACACACATTCTAAAATACTCCACTGTTTTCTAGTAAAATACTAGAATATTAGTCTATTTTAAGGTTTGATTTTACAGACAAGATTTTTGCAGACTTGTTTCTACACTCACAAGCCATTGCAGTTGAAGTTTAGTCCCCAGGTACAGGAGGAGAAACCCACATGATGTCTCAACCAATGAACGCCACCAAGGAGGGTAAGGTTTACACTCACAGGCCAGCAGAAGCGGGTGGATACCCGATAACGAGCGCCCAGAACCAAAAATAAGATGCCCACTGTTGGTTGTGGCTATGCATATTGCCTCTCTACCCCATCGCCCAATTCAGCTGTGCACTTGGAGCATCGAATTACTACAGCAGTGAAGTTGTTTATTTAAATAAATCCCCAACAAACTGTTTAAGAACTAATTTATGCCTGACTACCAAGACAGTAGAATATGAAGAGTGGAGGATGGACTCTCGCGGATATAACTCAAACACATTTGCTCTGGATGACGCAGAACTTGAACTATCTTGACTGATAATAGTTATTGAAAAGGTAGCCTTTGTTCTCAAATTCTAGTTATTTCTTCTTTGATCCTAACACCTCAGCTGTTACCTCTATTTTCCACTTCCCATTAGTTATTTTATCGTTCCAAAAATCCATACAGGAAACTCTTTAAACGCTACAAGCACCAACTCTCCCTCTTCAGTAGACATTAAGGTTACAACTATGTTTCAGTGCTATAAAAAAAAATATATATTTCTTTTCTCGGTCACCGTCATGTACAGCAATGAAAGCTAAACAAAAGAATCCCGTACTACACATCTATAAATAAACGCACACAATAAGAAAACAAAACCGCAAAACACATGACAGCCTCAGCTGCCTGCAACCACTCTGCAGGGCTTCAGGCCCGGGCTGAGGAGCCAGGGGCTCCCAAGGGCAGAGCGAGTCTCACCATGACTCTCCGAGATTCGCTGGGTTGCCTTGGAGAGGTCACTTAAAGAGGGCCTAGATAGGGAACGGAAATATATTTGCATCCTCTTCTGTATATAATTTACCACAGTTCTTTAAGTGTTGAAAGCAGGTTAATGCTTGAAAGTAAAACCTCTGGAAATAATAAAAAAAAAAAATCTGAATTCTCTCTGCCCTCATGCAAACTTAGTATTTTTTCTGGAAACTCCGTCTCACGCAGCAGAGAGGATAAAATTAAAAAACCTTTAAGTTTTAGTTTGCAGCCTCATGCCTTCTGTCTGCTCACCATTAAGTTCTACCACAAATAAAGAATCGGTTTCCTCATAAAAAATAGACTAATGGGAGCCATAGAAAAACTAGTACCTGATACACACACATATTTGCTTAGATAGGAAAATGAGACAGAAAAATGAAAAAAAAAAAATCCCAGCATGATAATTTCAGTACCTTAAATGGACTTAATTTTCTATAGTTCTTAATATTTTCACAGCATGGCACATGCTCATCCTCACAGTCACTGCAGATCCCTGTGAAGGCTGCTCCTGCGGGACAAGGTGCTCAACAGACACAGGACACGAGCTGCTCCGCAGCCAGGGGCTTCGGGCACACACTAGATGAATGCACAGACTAGAGGAACCGACAGACGGTTCACGTGTGCTCGAGTTTGCTGCACTGCTCAAGTGCTTTGCACAGCGGACATCATCAACCTGCAGCACAAGGCTCAAGCCCCAGGAAGGCAGTTTCCATGGCTAACAGATTCACGTGGCAACAACTGCACGTCTGCAACGTTGCTACTTAACCTTGGGCTGTTCTGGCAACGGGAAGGCACCTTGAGTTCAGTGCTGCTTGCACAGAACTTCTTCCTAGCACTCACAGCTCTGAAAGCAAGTGATTATCAGTCTATTTGCTCTAACTGAAAATAATTAATTATATTTCATAAGGCCATACCAAATCAGTGGAGCTTGGCAATTCAAAATCCCATACCAAAGACTTGCCAGCGAACAGTTTATGACCGATTAAACCTGCATACAGCCTTGGGTCTCAACAACATCCTGGGTGTTTGGGGCCACTAGGAATCAACTCAGAATAGCTCTCGTGGAAAGAGATATCCACCAATAGAGACGTTCTGCTCCTGAAGATTAAGTGTTATTTTTTCTCATTCATATCCAGAATGCACAGGCAAACTCATATTCTTTCTTACTCTCTTACTTATATACACATACACACTACAATAATGTACTGGAAAGATAAAATCAAATATTTGGCTCAAAAATCACTCCTATTAACAAAGAAGGTCTGAAAAGTTGCACATTTTGCACTGTGTGTTTTCCTAACATAAAACCTGATTAGTAGAAATGCACAATGAAGTCTCAGCTATTCGATTTGCGGAGATTTTCTTTAGAGACCCTAGTGACATGGACTGTAAGCTCTCTTTGGTGTAAGCATGCACGGTCAACCCGTGGATTAAATTCTGCAATGCTGGGGTATTTTAAAATTTGTAAATTTAAAACCCCATCTCCGGGAGTCACATTTCTGTACCCATTTCTGCCTTCTATTAAGAAAATTCCCTTCTTCCTAAAGCACACATTAAACCACATGACCAGAAGAGAAGATGGAACAACGTTTTAAGTATGTTCACTACAAGCTAAAAACAAGAAGTATTTTAAACTAACATTACATAACAAAGTTTTAGAAATATAATTTTTGATTAAGATTGACTGCTGAGGACCTGACATTAGCTTGATTTTTAAATCAAACTTCATCCTACTGGTCTGAATGTAACAGAAATAGCAAGTCACATTTTTAAATAGTCACCTGGATTTTCAGCACTTGACTGTGTTTGACCCTGAGCAACCTGATCTAACTTTGAAGCTGGCCCTGCTCTGAGTAGCAAGGTTGTACAAGATGACCTTAAAATTTCCTTCCAATCTAAACTCTTCTGTGATTCTGCAGTCTAATTTAAAAAAAAATAATAATAATTTCTCAGCTGGAATTCCTACACAATAATTCCACTGCTTTCTTTCACTCTGGTAGGATTACCACAGAAATGAACAACATACCTAAACAAACTTTTTTTGATATATACATACACTAGCTTTTTGAGTGCTTCCAGACAACACAGATACATATATGTATATGTGTGTGTGTGTATATATATACATAAATAAAACACCACACACACCACTACTACCAAAATGACTATAAACAATTTGCAAATCAACTTCAAACTTTTTGTGAATGTTTGTAGAACACACAGAAAAGTTACTCATTTCATGGGACTGTATTGAAACCAAAGACCTCAAACACAAACTCTGCTGTTTACAATTTGGTAGTTCCAGAGGATCAGAAGATATTCCCCTGGTTAAATGTTTAGTGTGTGGCATTTGAAAGTTTAATAGACTATCTAAATGCTAAGTATCTGTATTTTAAAACGTTCAGTTACATCATCGATCAGAGACCAATTGTCACCTTTATGTCATACAATAAACTTTATACTACTGTTAACTACTTTGTACTATTACACCTTTAGAAAAAGGTGTGGAAACGAAGAGTCACGTTCATGGCAGCCCCTCAGCACCAGCCTTTCCACCCTGCAAGCTGCTCCTCACTGCGTGCAACGCACTGGCGGCCACCAACACCGCAGCACAATTTAGCCTTACTTATTACGTCCGAGTCAAGTTTCCTGCAGTTAAAATGCACCCAGTTCAGTGAACAAAAAGCTGGGCTTCTCCTCACAAACACATCCCCTTTGGGCACGTTGCAGAGCAATGCTGTACAGCACTAAGGCTGGCTAACTTTGTCTTAAAAGCACACACACATGCATATACAAAACCCTCAAAACTACACACACACAGGGCGTTGATGGTCTTCAGACATGAACCCCCCAAAGTAACAGCTATTCTTCACGTATTTGGAAGGCATCCAGTATATACAAGACACTAGCATAGGAAAATAATCATTATAATAGTTACTTTAATATGATTTACCATTCAAAAATGAAACAGCTTGTACTTCTTAACAGGACCAAAGCATGCACCAAACACACCCCGGGGGGCTGTGGGGGCTATGCAAATTATTTCAAGTGACATTTCTTTAAGGGTCCCATTTCAGCGGCCGCATTTTTAGCATGGGTGCCGTCGCCTCCGTGACCAGGAGCACGCGTGCCGGTGCAAGCAGCCCCGTCCGTGATGGGAGCTGCGATGCAGCGAGAGCAGCCAGGGGACAGGGGTGACGGACCCCGCGGGCCTGGGCAGGCCTTCCTCGCCCTGTTCCTCCTCCTCGTGCACCCCTGCCCCGCACCCTCTGCCTGCCCTCCCGCGATGCCCACGCCAAGGGCTGCACTCCCAACGCACAATCCCTGTGGCCGATGGCCCTTAATACCGGATACGGAACAGACAAGACTTCGAGTTTAAGAGGCCCAGAACTGACTACACTTTGGGACGGGTGGGCTCGCTCTCCCCTAGATCATTCAGAAAACTGCCAAGCCACATTTTCAATGGCAGCGCACGACACCATCAGTATCAATACCATATTTAATGTACAGACAGAGCTGAAAGACTCATTAGAGCTAAAAGAGGCTATCCCCACTGTATAGAAAAAACAGTCTTTACAGTCTTATTTAAATAGTTTATACTCTGTGAAAAAACCTTACAGTCTTATTTAAATACACACACTCCTATATAAACAAAAATCTACAACCGACGTTTAAGCAGGTAAGGGTTAAAATGTTATTTCTGGTTTCCCACAGCTCCCGCCCTATCCAAAACAAACAGGTATTGCTGAATTTAGTCTTTCTGCTAGGGGGGACCCAAAAAGAGGAGTGGATGGAAAGCACCCCCCAGCTCAGGAGGCAGCAAAAGGGGCAATCCCATTTGGCCTGGGCAATAATTAGTATGAATGTGTTTTAAAATCTCACCTGCAGGGGCTTAGGAGCTAACAGGGCTTTGCACTTTATAAACACACTCGCACACACCCCTGTCAGAACCTCTGATGGATGAGGAAAGCGTGTGCTAAAGTATGTTAGAAAGGGAAAAGTTCGCTTGATTCCTGCACCTCAAGGATTAACCATCTAAGTCATCTTTAAAATAAAACTTATCCGCTCACTTTTCTCATTCATACACGTCCTCCCTTTTTAACTAGGGTGCAAAAATAGGGGCTGTCATCTCAAAAATAACTTCTTAAAGAAAATCACCCTGCCCTTAAAGCAGAAGAGTCACCCTTTTGAGCAAAGGCTCAAAATCAGGGCACTTCTTACCCCTTCACAACTACCTTGGTCTCCATCCTGGTCTACGTTATATAAAGATGCAGCAGAAAGGCTGGGTTTGGGGTTGTTTCTAAGAAAGTTTTACTACATTCTGCACCATTCTATAAAAGTTGCTGAAAACTTACAGTGTTTTTAATTTAGGAAAATATTAAGTTTCAGTTAAACTTCTTTCGCACTAAAAAAAAAAAAAAAAAAAAGAAAAAGAAATCTTGTCTTCAAACTGGAATCACATTTTTTATTTAAAACTTATCTGCAAAAGAACATACACAGTTCGGAAGTAAAAGATGGAAGGTATATAGGAAAAAGTGCCTCTCTCCCAACTGTACTAAATCACCTTTTTGTTTTAAATTTTCTAAAGTATTTCTAAAGTTATTTGCAGTCTATTTTTTCCCATGTGCATAGAAAAATCAGTTCATTAACGCACACTGTCCTTAAGGTGTGTTGGCAAATTTATAATCCCAGCAATTGAGAAGCTGCCGCCTTCCTTGTGCATTTCAGAGGCTGGGCAGGAGGGTGCTATTTTTGGAAAGGAGGGAGAAGGAGAGGAAGCAGTTGTGATGAGGAGAGAAGACTATTTTCTAAAGAGAAGAGCATTTGAAATAGATTAAACACAGACGAAATACAAGAAATTGCTTCAACAACTGAACAGGCAGAGCACAAGACACATTAGGAAACCCTCCTCCAGCACAGATTTAAGCACTTCTCCAACTCCATTAAGAACAGAGAGATCTCTGGATTTTTGTTTTACTCTTTAAAAATTCAGGGTGGGTGAAGGGGAATAATATTAAGTGCCAAACTATCTTTCTCTCCTTGGAGCAACCCACTTCCCCTTGGAAGGCTCCGGCCTGCGGAAGTTCAGAGGAAGAAACGAGTAGAAAAAGGAAAGAAATAAGAAAAGAAAAAAAAACAAAAAACAAAAAAAAAAAAAAAAAAGAGAGAGAAGCAACCAGTCCTTCAAGCACAGGACAGGAAGGCTGAAGGACAACTACAGCCTTTCACTTTTCCACAGCAGAACTAAGTGCTATTAGCTCAAATTACCAGCAGGGGGAAATGCCAAACAAGTGAAAAAAAAAGTTAGAGAGTAAAATAGTAACGGCCAAGAATAAAACTAAAAAAAAAGAAAAAAAAAAGTAATAAAATGAACAAACACTCAAACACTCACAGGCTCAACAGTTAAGGGAGGGCAAATATTCTGCCCTTAGAAAGGGGAGGAGGGCTAAAGGTAAACATAACTCACAAGTAACCGAGTTCTGCTCGTTCTGCCAGACCGAGGAGAGGACGCAGTGAAAGTGCCGTGCCGAAACGTAAGCCCTGAAGAACAGCATCAGGAAGCAAAAACAGCCCCTCAGCACGGTGCTAGCACAGAGCGACTGCAAACCCAACCATCGCTTTCCTAAGTCTAACACTGGGACCAACAGAGTTCTGCAATCACATGACCAAAAAAAAAAAAAAAAAAAAAAGGAGATGAGAAAATATGAGCTTTTTTTTTTTTTAAGGCCTGCCCAACATGAAAGTTGGAACAAGTTTAAAGTGAATGCATATTTTATAGAAAATCATTCTGTACTATGCAAGACTTATTACATTTGTACAGAATCCCAAGAGTCTCAACTTTTTTTGCTGGAGATACTTCAGCACAGCAGGGGTCCCATTAGACACCCTATTTTTTTTCCACCTTATAAATATTATCTGTACAGCATTTCCATGGTTACAAAGTTATCGTGAAAGCTACTTAAACAGAATACCAGTTAAAGAAATAAACCTGTTTTAAACATTTTGATGAAGAGCCACTCACATGCAACAGAGAGGAAACAGACACGAATACAGGAGACATTTTTAAACTTGGAAATGAAAACTGAAGCGTGAAACAATTTGTTCGACAAAAGGAATTTAAAATTCATTAACAATGCACAAGAAAAACACAGACACACAGACAAGCCCTGCACTCACTAGGAGTTGTAGTTTAAAGCATTACAAGCTAAGAATTGAAAACAGCACTGCAGGGAGATGCGGTGACAGATACGTGGGGTTTAGCTGTACAACCTTCCACTGCTTTCCCACAAATATGAGACAGAAGTTAGGCACTCAAGTAATAATAAGCAAAAAATGTTCAAAAAATATCAGATGAACTGTGATCAGAGCTTGTATGCCAGGGCCCCTCAGAGCAATAGGTATTTTTTTTCCACTCCTCCACTTATAAAGCCCCTTAAAGATCAGACACTGCCCTGTCTTCTCTCAGTGCGTCCACAAACCCCCTCAATGAACGGCAGTTCTCCAAGCGTGCACAAGGAGAGACTAAGCCACTCAGTACCGTGGTTGTCCGAGCACAGCCCCGTTCTACCTGCAGCTCTCAGGCCCACCTGCCCCTCAGGTCCCCGCGGCGGCGGGTGAGTGCTCCCATGGGCAGCGGACCAGGCCTCCCTCCCTCCTTTTCTGCTCCAGCTGTGGAGTTCGACTTCCTCCTTGCACCAACGGTATTGCTCACTGCAGCCTTTTGCAAACCAAAGCAAAGCAAAACCCACAGCAGCAACTCCCCTCCACACACACAGTTCAACTCACCAAGAGCCATTCTCCTTTTTTCACCTGGGCAGCAGGCAACAAAGTGCAGCAGCTACGGGACAGCTCCTGCAGGCCACCGGCAAAAGCATAAGTAGAAGTACCTGGCCAGGGCAGAAGCACAACCTCCTTCCCTCATCAGCAAAGAGTCCCTTTCCCAAGTACTGAATAAGAGACTGAGCACCTCCCTGCTCTTCTTTTCAACCAAAGAAACCAGCAGGAAGCCCCACCTCTGTTTTAAGTTTGGCCTGTGAGTTGTATTTTGGATGATCCCAGTCTTTCGCTTTGAGACTGGACTCCCTGGAAAGCTACTGGGGGAAAGAGGCACCTGCATTTGCCAAGCACCCGAACGGCGTGTGTCCTGCTTGTTACCTCAGAGTGATAAGCACTGTTTTTTTTTTTTTTTGCTCATCATCATTATGACATAGAGGATAGAAATTCTTTAGTTATTTACTACACCTTCTAGAAAAAGACTGTGTAAAGAGATTGGTGAAAAATAATTCATTATCCTAGGCACAGCTTAAACACTGAAATTAAACCAACCTGAGCTATTCCAGCTATAGGTCAACCTACATGACTGTGTGCGGAACAGATGCAGGCCCATGCTGCCTGGCTGGCATACTATTTAAGATGAAATGAAGAATTAAATTGAAGAGGCCAGTTTAGTGCATGCATTAAAATAAGCTATTTAATGCATACACAACACAGCAACATAAACTTGAAATTTACCTGCTAGTGTAAATTCTCATTACTTTTTACTTTATGATACTGTAAAGCACTTAAAAGTAAAAATTACAGGAGATCATTTTGCTCTTTACAGAATTTTTCTTTTAACGGGAAGCAAGATCGCTCAAGAATTAGAAACTACACAAAAATCCTTACCTTTGCAAGGCTACAGATCACTCTGGATTTGTATGCCATAGACTTCTGAATAATTGTCAAAGGATGTCAAAGGATGATACAAAAATGATTTGGTAGTGAATAGATGTTCACAGGCCAAAGTATCCAAGAGGTATATTTTTTTTCCTGGTTCTTCTAATCTGAAGATAGGCCAAGACAAAAAAGGTAATGCCTCTCCCTTTCTGCAAGTGGCTTCTTCTACAGAAAACACTGGTGATTTGCCCAGTTCTGTGCTAAAAACCTCTCAAGCTGCCGCTGATACTGTTGGATGTTGGGCGCTCTGAACCCTGCAAAAGGACACTGGGACCCTCTGTCGCTGTTGGAAAGTTACTACGTTTTCTGTACTCCAATAAATGCAACATCTGTTCCAAGAACAGCCTGCTAATATTTACTAAAAAACATTCTGTATCTGGCTGGCTTTTTAGTCCAAGTCTGATTTCATTTCGCCAGCCATTATTTCATTATACTTGTTGTCCTGATTTCCTGAGCACGAAGGCCCGCTAAAAATGAGACAAGTTTAAGACTCTCAGTCTAACAATAACTGCAGCATGCTCCATGTGTGGATTACACAGAGAAAATAAACAGCAACAAGGCTTTCCTGAGTTTCTAGCTTTATATATTGATAAATCATAGCATGCTTGAAGGCAACAATTTGCATAAAATAAAGACTAGAGTGTTGTACAAGCATGAATAAGAAGACAATAAACAGAGTCAGATTTTTTTAAAAAAAGGAACTGGTTCCCAATTCTGGGCTAAATATAATAACTAAGGGTCCTTTCTCTACCCCTCCAACCCAAAACAAAAGCAGGAGCGAGGACGGGCTTCGTTGCGTTCACAGAACTGTTACGAGCGAAGCCCAGCAGAGCTGCTCGCAGTCAGCGCGCAGGCTGCGCACGCGCCCGGACACAGCACGTTGGGAAACACTGTGCCGAGCTCCCTGCCTTCTCCAGGCCGTCAGCGCCACTGCCACTAGGCCTACACCAGGCAGCGCTGCCCATGGGGGCACAAAGCCTCCCCTTCTCCCCATTTCCCCCCTCATATTCAGCACTACAAGTCCTAGTCAGCACAAACTGCCCCTGCTGCTGCTTCCCTCGACAGAGACAGCCAAAGCACAGTTCACTGCGTGAGATTTTGCCCTATTTCTTCCTCTTTGCTCCTGCAGCTCTCGCAGCCTCTCGGCCACCGGTGGCTACTGCTCCTTGTTGCTCGAGTGCAGCAGGACTCGTGCAGCACCTCTAAGGGAGAAGGAAAATCCCCCTTTCCAGTAGCTCTGCGCTGGGCTCTATGAGCGCTCAGATCCCCATCCTCTCCCAGGAAAGGGCACCAGCCCCGAGGCTTAATATTCACACTTTCCCTTCCTCAACACCACTTCCTTAGCCCTGCTTAGATCCATATGCAGCTAGAACATGAAAAGTGCTCCTTAACACAGCACAAGCGCCTCCAGAGTTCTCAGGAAGACCATTTCTTGTCAGGTTAAGCCCATTCCAACCATGCTCTAGGCCTTGCACTGTCTCTAAGTCAGCATTTTTCTTACGATTCCTGATCCACCTTGTGTTTTTCCAAAGCCAGGTTGAGGACAAACTAAAAAGTTCCATCTTTATATAGCACGAACTTTCACATCCAGGCGAGATGAAACAACGCTGACATAAACACACGCATTTTCTAATAGCTTTACCCCGAATGACTTTTTGGGTAGAATACCTGATGCAACAGCAAGTCTCCCCAGGCTGCCACAAGGCTGACAACCGGGGAAACACGGCAGCATAAGCTAAAAGCATAGATGAACTCCTAAATGTTATTTTCATCAGACCAAACAAAACCAAGGAGGATTGTGAGGATTAAGAAGTATCAGAATACTGTGTATATATTAAAAAAAAATAAAACAAAAACTCTCACTAATTAAAGAGTTCTAAGACATAAGTGGTATTAAAAGGAATACACACTTTACCCAAATACTGCAGGCAAAAATGGTTTCATTGCATCCTTTTTATAGTTTGTTCCTTCCAGGGAACAGCCCACAGCAATTCTAAAAATCAAAGGCTTCCCAAACAACCCAGAGTACACACAACTTTTTTTTTTTCTTTTCTTTAATAACTATGTGAACAGCTTAATAGCTTTTTGCAATGAAAACCTGACATGCTTGATACACAAACATTTATGACAGAGACCCAAAGAGCTCTCAATTTGGCAACGACTAACACAAAAGAAAAGAAAAAAAAAAGAAGTGAAGACTAGTTTATATATGACCTCAAGAATATTTATTCTCTCTCCCTCTCCCATTATTACAGATTTGTTTTCTGATCTTAGTACATCACAAACTTTCACTATTAATGATTGTCAAAATGACATTTTCTCCAGAATTTAGTCAGGATTTGAGTAGTCATTTTGCTCCTCCCTCCCCTCCTTTTTTTTTTTTTTTTTTTTTTTAATGTAGCACACACCTGAATTAAACCTTAAGGTGTATTTCAGTCTCTTGTCTTCCACGAAATGCCTGACCTACACTGAGAGGAGGGGAGAGGCAGGGGGAAATCAGGAAGACACAGTAACAACACTTTTCAGCGCCTTCTGCTATAAGAAAACATACATTGTCACACCAGCAGGAGTTCCCAAAACAACAAATATGAATATTAAAAAAAAATCTAAAATGAAAGGCAATTAATGCCTCAGAAGTCACTCCTAGCAAGTAATAATCCCCACTGTCATTTTAATCTGTGCTAAATGGCATATTTTAAAATTGTCTATTGGAGAAACATTAAGAATTTCAATTATTTCAGCCTTTTCTATTTTCTCAAGCTGCATTAACAAGCGCATAATATCTGGCACTGGTTCCAAGTGGGAAGTGGTTTCTCTGTCATCCTTGGAGCCTCGCTATAGGCTTCTCCAGGCCTAGGAGAAGGTTGGGTACTGAGGGGAGCTCTTTTCCTCACAAGGCCGGGGTGGCTGTTCAGTGAGGAAATCAAGGCACCCAGCGCTCAGCAGAAGGACCCACGTCCTGCATCAGGACTGTATCATTGAGCGGACTCCACCAAGTCACTGGAAACACTCTGTCTTCTAAATACAAGCACACAGTCAAGGAGTAACGACACCTTACTGGTAACAGGGCAAGGATTCATCCCTGGTCTTCCAAGCATCTGAAGCTTTGCCGCTGCACAAAACAGCGGTGTGTGCAACTGCAGACAGAATCCAAGCAACTTGCTGCTGTTTAAATTATATGTGCTACAAGGGAAAACGTTACTCAGACCTCCCATTTGTGAATACCTAAAATGTCAGTCCCATTTTTTTTCAAAACCAGCATGAAAGTTCACATATGAGCAGTGAAGATAATGGCAATTTTTATGAATTAAACTTCTCTCAGTTAATAGGTTCATGCTGCAATTACCCAGTACACCAGAGACTGTTCAAATTCCACAACAGATTAATACTAACCTACCAACATTTTTTTTCTATAACTTGCCAAGCACTGCAACCATGCACCCACACAAAAACGCAAGCTGCTAAGAACTTCTCAATATAATAATGTAAAGTTATAATTCAAATGCACAAACATCAAGCAAGTTGAAAGGGGACTGATTCCCCACTAATAATCATCTAAGTCACGCAGACACCCAGGAATCTGCACAGTGCTGTGAGGCTCTGTATGTGCCGAGCAAAGCTGAAGCATAGGACGTAATTCCTATAGCAGGTGAACTGTTACGGTCTGCATGTCACATCTGCACACCCACACTTGAAGCATTAGCCCTCTTGCCCTCCAGGCTAGGAGCCTTCCAGACCAAAGTGTCTGTCACGGCCTCCTGTCCTCAGAAATGTTAAGAACTAACACATGCACTGCCCTGGCAGCCTAATAACCTCCTATCAATACTTAGAGGAGCAGGGAAAAGACAGACTCACAATGTAAAAAAAAGGTGAATTCTCCTGTAGAAGCACAATAATCAAAGTGCTACCTCCTAAAAATATCTCCCTGAAAAGTGTCTATCCCCACTTCTGCAGAAATTTAACCAGTTAATGCAAGCTCCTCAGAAAAGCAAACTGAGATGTTCTCAATAAACAGGGATTATAACTATGAGTTAATACCTGTCCTGGACCTGAAAACCAAACTGCTTTATAACTCAGCATAACATCCCTAACCGAGGGCAGAGCTTGGCAAGTGAGAAATTTAATTTTAAAAGTCCACTTCAAAAACAAACAAACAAACAATGAAAAAATCTGCAAAGATGACAAAAGAGTGTGCAAAGGTTTCCTGGTATTTATTCAGAAAACAAAATTATGGCAGGTTATAACAAAAGCTTGACAGGCTTGGTGAAAAAGACAAAACAGTGAATTTCACAAATCGAAGAGAAATGGTCTGAAAATAGAAGCAGAGGTGACACTACCGACCAGCAGCAGTCTGATGTAATTCACAGTACTATAGCTTACAAAGCACTGGCTATTTAAACTATCTTGCAAAAATCACATCTCTGAGGAACACTCTCTTCCAAGTGTTTATTGGAGAATATAGCAGATTGCAATCTTAATGATATGAAGCTCTTCAACGTTAAACTTCAAAGCAAAAGAAAGGGGCCTTGGAACATGTAATTCAAACAGCAAAAATTCATACACCATATTGCATCAAAAACAAGGGGAAGGTGAACATATTTATATTCCCCACACCACCTTGGAACAAAACCCATGAGAGGGCCTTCCCCTTCTTATTAAGAATACATTTAAAGGACCGAAAAGAAAGGAAAGCAACAAATGGTCACAAAGTAGGGAGATTATCAGAGCAAGGATCAGGACTGAGGCTTTGCCATTGAACATACTTGTAAGTGATCTGGCAAAAGGAGAGAGCATAGAGATTATGATGCTTTCCATTATTCCAGGCGGTTAAAATTAAAGCAGACTTCAAAGAGTTACTGGGGATCTGATAATACCAAATGATAGAGTTTCACTTGTCGTGTTATTGTCCCATGTTGACAAGCACAAAGTAATATACTGGGAGGAAAGAAATAACCCTAGTTATATGTTCCAATTAGTCACCAACACTTGGTGGGGGTGGGGCACAGGGGGGAATAAATAAATCTTGAGATTACTGCAAGGAAACAGTTCAACTCCCAGTTGCAATTCAGAAAGTCAGAGAAAACTTGAAAGTTATTAGGAACAGAACAGCAGAACAGAGGGCAACATAAGACACGTTCCCCCACTACGGATATGATGGTAGTTCTGGTCCCTTCACCTCCAAAAGTAGACAGCACACAGGAGGACAGCAAGTGCTGAGCATGCCTGAAACAAGGGAAACTGCTTTTCTGACATGGAGCCGCCCCGCACACAAACGAGCAGTGCAATGAAACTGCATGAAACTCACTCCTGTGGAAGACAGGGACACAAATATTTGAGTTCAGAAAAGCAATAAACAAATTTACCCATAACTAGGCTTAAGGAGCTATTCACAGCTCAAATGCACCTTCCTCCTCAGGCAGTGGCCAAACAAGTGTTCATCACAAATCTACTCTGTTACTATTTCAGAAGTTGATACACTTCACCTGTTTCTTGCACAGTTAAGTCAGCTGCTGCGGGCTACTGATAAAGGCACAATGCTGGATTAGATGGACATTTGGTCCAGCACATCATGTTAATTCTTACATTTAATCACACTGAGCAGCCACAAGACTAGGAGAGTCTTTTGGTAAATAATCTAGGCTATAATTGAAAAATAATATTAAAGCAGAAATTGTAGCTTCTGAAGCAGAATATACTGCACCAGTAAAATAAAAGAATAATCCAAGTATTCCACACAAACCAGAGAAAAAAAAAAAAAAATCACCACACACACAGTGCAAGCTAAGGAAAAACACAAATACTCTTACAAGCCCCCTCACTAACCCCAACGACGACCCAAGGAGATTCAGGCAGTGAGCCCCTCCCAACCTAGAAAGACCCAGAAAGTTGGAAAGCAGCCCTAAGCATAAACCATGGATGTTTGCTGGAAAAACTGCCAAGACCCATTTAAGATTGGCAACAACTTGGCTTCCTCCCAGCTGACCAGAAGAAAGATCTCCTGAACCAATGGCTTCAAAGGAACATGTAGATGAATGTCTGATTCTTGTCCAAGAAAGATGAACTTGCCAAAGACATCAGGTCTTGTCTGACCCTGGAGCTGTACTGGATGCTCTCCCTTTTAATAAGGCAGCACAGCTGAAAAATACTCCTGTTGCATAAAATGCATAACCTCTAGCTGAGACCCAGGACAAATACTGAACAAAATCCTGCTAGAAATACTGCAAGTGCTGCTAAAAAGTGCTGCCTAAACAAGCCGGTGAATGTCTGTTTTCTCATCACTCAACTTCCCTCTCTTCTGACAGATGAGCTTGTGAAGATAGCCAAGCTGAAAGCCATGCAGGATAAACAAGCAGGTCTCAATCTGTGAATCCTGACAAAGACGTTGCATTTTCTAGAGCCCAAATACAAAGAGTTTGGAACACGATCCGTGTCCTGCACATCCCACCTCTCAGTACCGTTGGAGGCAGTATGATGCATGTGCCCAAAAGGTTATTAGCTTGATCTGGATCACACGAGCCACAAGGATTAAGAAAAAAGAAGCATGAGGAAAAGAATTGTAGCTTTCTGATCAGGTTCACGAAGACACTGACATTGCCTCAATAAAAGTACTGCTTGATGGCACCAGCAAGCAAGCTGCCTGTGAAATGGTTCAGATAAGAAATCTCAGAAGTCACATACACACAACCAAAAAAGAAAAATAAAAAAATAAAAACACACACAACATGAGATAGAGATGAAATTTTATGTCACTTTTTTTTTCAGGTAGGTCAGTAGGAAACTTATCTAAATAAGAGGATGATTCTGCATAAGAGATCATACAGGTTGCCTTTTTTTTTTTTTTGGCTTTTGGATTTTTTGTTATTTAGGCCAAGAACAGCATTGGAATCAGCCCTGCTGAAAAAGAACAGCAACATAATGCCTTTGTCATCCTAAAGACCATTTGTGCAAGCTACACAGGCAAAAAAAAATACTCTACAAACCAATAATTCAAAGAAATTGGCACTCTAATTCATAGCTGGGAACTTCAGATTTAGTAAATGTTTTCTCATCCAACACTGTCATAGGCTGAATGCTTCAGGTCAAATTTGTTGGTATCCCCTTGAGAAAACTGAAGGGAGATTTAATCACAGCATGTGTTTGTTCTGAATTCATCCATGCTTCAAAACTTCTGCTGATTGTCCATGGGACAAAATCTCTGTTCTTCATTTCACCAGGAAACCGCACCACAGATACCCAATTTGTTTTCAGATGCACAAGTGGGAAAAGTCTCTTCAAGTGTCCTGTCTCTTCCAGGGACCAAATTCCATCATCAGACAAGGTAGACAAGAGCTCCAAGTGGCACCAAGAAGCCTCTCAAATCTCATTCACATCTTCTGCTGACCATAAAATGAATGTTTATCCTTTCATTCTCCTCCTGAAAGTAAAAGAGCAGGGGGGAGGGATTTCCTCCAGCTCCCCATATCATGTGATACTATTTCAACTGCTGCAGAAAAATACTGTGATGATTTCGATACATCAACCCTTTGATGTATCTTGCTCTTTACTCACATACCAGGCTTCTGTGGAGATGGTGCAAGAAGGGAACAACTGCATGAAATTCTCTGGATTTATATCTGTTGCCTGCAGTTGCAAGTGATTGGTCTCAGCGATGCAGGTTGACCTTTCAAGTGAGATACTGTTCTCATCCTGTTCTACTTCATGTGTCCATGTCACTTGCAAACAGAACAGGCTCCTTGGCATCACAGAGGATAGGATCCAGAGTCTTCTCTAAGAGATTCTGTTCCAGGATTAAAGTAATAAAAACACACTACCAGACAATACAATCCCATTGGATCTAAAACCTTTAATGGCACAGAAAAATAAGTGAAAAGTATTTTAGAAACAGTATTTCATTAGACATTGGTCGTGCCTGTGTGCCTGACTGCACATAAGTAAGAGAAGCCAATCACTGAATTGTTAGTGCAAGAAAACATGCCAGGAAGTTTCTTTGCACCTCCTCTATAGCTCATGAGATCAACAAAAATGGAGATTTCTACTTCACAGAAGACATGCAACAGAGCCATGAATGAGACACAGTAGTTACTGAAGCTGCCTTATTTTGGGCCTTGAAAGTATCTCCAAAATTTCAAAGTGCTGCAATATAACACTTCAGTAAAGAGACTGTACTAAAACAGTTCACTACTGAAAGTCAACCCAAATCTCCTGCAGAATCAGAGTCTGAAAACATAAACATTTCCAACACATATTCAAAGGGCACACATGAAGGTCCTGAGCTCCAAAAACACTGCAAGACACCAGCCACAGGCTCTACCACTCGCATGAACTTAAGGCTCTTATCTGGGACGCTCCAGAGTGAGACACCCACGTTTACAGGACCACGACCCAACGCACCTCAAAGGTTGAGAGCCCTGTGCTATGGTTAATCTCCGAATCATCACATGAAGTTCTGAGCATTAGAGTCAGTCCTTTAGGGGAACCATTTATGCTAAACACAGATTTAAAAACAAGAAGTCTTATATTTACAATTTTGGATGTTCACTATGGACGTGCTAAATACAGAAACACTTTATTTAAATAAATACAATAAATGGGAGATGGACCTTTAAGATTTGCATTGGTAGATTATAACTGAATTAGGCAGGACTCGGATTCAGGACCAGCAACACTGGGCCCATCTCACTGGGACAAATGGAAAACTTAGATATTGCTGATATTCCACATGGAAAAGGGGTTCATGCAAACTGTCACTTAGGCAGATCTGAGGATTCTGCTCACAAAAACTGGGCATAGAACACAGCTCTAACGCACAATCAAAATTTGGGCACTGATGGGACCAGTTAGTGTCATTTCCGCTATGCACTAAACCATCGCGGGCAACTAGTTATGCTGCCAGAGCCCGAAAACACGACACAGAAACCCCATGGTGCAACACACCGAAGACACAGCAATGCTGACCCTCTTCACCACACCGAGCACAGGAAAAGTCTGTTCCAGACACGTTTTAATTCAGGAACTTAAGTCCTAACCTTAACTCTGAACCTTGGGATGTACTAAGAACATGCACTTAACAGTATCTGTTGAAACATTCTCATATAATATGCAATTAACATAGTAATTGCATTCATTGTACTGTAAAACAAGGGAGCCAGAAAGACAGGCAAGATGACAACAGCAAACTTTTTTCTACATTCTTCCAGGTCCTCTGGAACTTAACTCAGGACCATTTTAAACACTAGTACTTATCTTCATAACCTAGATTTCCCTGGATTTCAAGTTCACATTTATTAATCATAATCTCTCCTAAACACCCAGTAGTCTCCCATTCATATTCAAACCTCTACTTTTCCTTCAAGTGAAGATAACCTAATGAAAACATACCCAAAACTTCAAAAACAAGATACCCTATTTATTATGTACAGTCTGTTTTGCAAAAATCTCAGCTCCTGCGGGGCAAGCACTACTTACTGGTACACCGTCCGTGCTTAATCAGTAAGTCATTTTTAGGGTTGTTTTTGTTTACAGTGTAACACCATTCCTGACTCAGAGAAATCAGGTAGTTTACAGGATTAAGTACAAAACAGTGAAGGCCTCCACTTCCAACTTAAGGTCTTCAATTAATTTATTGCAGTGTAGAATAAATCAATTTTTCATCTGCCTTAGTTTCTAGTCTGAAACATTGCAATATTTGCCAGAATGACCTACTATCTTTCAACAGAAGCAGATTTTCAAGAAATAACACACACACCTATACTGAAGCAAAAAAAACTATGCTGATTCACAAGAGCACACTGCCTGGGCCCAATACATACAGTATTAACAAGTCAACAGGAAGCACTCTAAAATTATTACACTAATGTGCTCTCTTTTTCCTTCACCTACACTCCAGTTAGCTGGAGTCCAGAGGACTCTCAGTGTCCTCTATCTATATATTTATTTTTAAATATATATATATTAAACATATATAGAGAAACACAGGTATCAACTTCAAATTCTGCCTTCCCTTTTCCTTTTATTATGTTCACCCTTATCACACTTTAAAAGTTTTTTTTTTCTTTTTTCCCCTCGCCCTCCTCTGCCCTCAGCAGCACACGAATGGAAACTGCAGCATCTGGAGAATGGTATTTGTAGCTGGGGTAGTCACACTCAGTGTGGGAGGGCTGACAGTAGTCACTAATCTGAAAGGAAGAATTCAGAGAAGTGCACACTAAATAAAAGTTTCTTTCTTCTCAAAACCATGATTATTCAATATAAGTAAAGAGATTTACACACTATATCACATCAACACAGTCCTGAATCACTGTGCCAATCTAACAAGGAATTGCATAAGTATACAATTAGTGCTGAATGAAAGAAAAGCAGAGTGCAAGATTGCTGTACAATTTAAGTAGACCTCTGCTACAAGAAAAACAAAGCGTCCAAAACATGGCTTTACAATTACTCACCCTGATTGCCATGGATTTTTAACTGAATAATCATTTACTTAGAAGAGGAACATTAAAATGTAGATTTCTCCATTTTTAGGGACCACTATAAGCAACTGAAAGCTAGTATTTTAATCTTTCGCAGTGCTGACAGAGTAAAAGGGCACCATGGAGCATGGTATGGTTAAGCTTTCTAAACAAAAGGACTGGCAGTTTGAAGGAGGCTTTGAAGGAGTTTGGTGGCAGTCAGGCTCCCTCTCCCTCAGAGGATTCATAGTCCCATAAAGCTGGGACTTATAACCAGGAACTCCATTCACAGAGAAGGCAGCAACACGTAGCTGCACAATGCTCCTCCAGCTCCAGGTCCCCTCTCATCAACACAGCCACCTCCTCATCCGCTCTCCCTGGGGACTTGCTGACACCACAATCCCAGTGGCGCTGGCTGTTCCTGCACAGAGCTCGGATGCGGAGACAGCCCCCAGGCAGCTGCAAGGAAGGGCACAACAGCAGGAGATGGCAAAAAAGACAGAACAGGGCAGGGCACTAACCTAGCACTGCATGTGCCACAGCACCATCAACACTGGAACGGGCGATCGCATGTTTATAGCCACAAGGCTACTGTGCCATCAGTGCACTCTTCATCGGTACTGTCATTTCCTTGCAAAGTTACTCTTTAAACAAATTCCATGTTACACGTGCCAAAACATTTTTAATGGTCTCATTCCTATGCTAGGAAGGATGTCTAAGCACATCCATCTCTATTCACACACAGAAGTTCCCAGGTAGTCTTTTCTTTATATCCTCTTTACATACTCCTCTCTGCTGTTCCAAGGAGGACGTATTTTTTTCAAAACCTCCTGGGAAAATCCCAGCTCCTCTCAATTCAGAGTCTGCATGGCAGAAGGTTAAACAAACAAAAAAACACCCCAGGACACACACAAACACAAACACATACGCACACGAAGGCCAGAAATAAACTTTCTTTTCAAGTATATGATGCAACTAGTGCAACTAGTCTAGTGTAACTTTTCATCCCCCAAAAGCACACAGGTCTTATTGTCTATTGAGCTAACAGAGACCATGGCAATAAAGCAAGATACAGGAATATACAATAGAACTTTTATTTCATTTTTGTTATGATTGTATTTTAAACTTACAGCTATATGTGGGATGATGACAAAAAGAAGACTGTAAAACAAACAAAAACTCACCATGCACGGGTAGCACTTATCACCTTTCCTATATTATGCAAAACTTCTGGAAGCCAACATGGAAATTTCTGACAACCTCCTATTGACCTCAGTCAGGCTGAGATTTCCTGTTGAATCAAGACAGGGACAGCTGGCTCTTACAAAATAGGATGTACTTACAGAAAAGCTTTTATTTGCATCTATGCATCAAATTCTTTTGTACACCCCTACTAGCCTCGCTCCTAGCTGGAATGCCCTGAGGAAAGCCCTGTTAGAGGAGGCACTGTCACAGGCTCTCTATGGAGGATGAAACGTCCTTGAAGGAGAAGACCTATTGTCATTTTTGGCAATGCATCCTAAGAGATTCTAGTACAAGCAAATTTATCTCATTTCTTTCCTACCTGTTCTGTAAGCCCAATCAGTTAGTGAAAGGAATTTCACCTTTACAAGGCAACACTGACCATCTTTCTAATCACATCAATGCACTAAGAGTATTTCAGCTAACCACGTGTCCTGACAGCAGTTAGCTCCATATGTGCTGCAACAAGAGTACGGAAAACTCACAGAACTCCCTTACTAACTATTTACAAGCTTGATTAAAAGTTACCATATATATAAGGATTCAGATGAATCTTTCTACCAAAATTACCTTTTTGTATCAGTTTTTAAACACAAATGTCAGCAACACACAGTGTATATAATGCATCAGGGCTGACAAAATAAATTCCTTGCCTCAAAAAAGCTATTTCCACCTAAATATCTGTCATATTTATAGCCTGACAGATGAAGGAGGGCGCAACTTTTTGTTGATTTTTCTGCACAACTGTGAAGCAAATGTGCTCTCTGAATTTTAGCAAGTGGAATTTCCTGTCAGTTTCCAAGTACAGAATTTTACCATATGAACCCAGATATAAGCTAATTACACTGAATACACAGAAGCCCCTTTCCAGCATTAGAAATTTAGAAGTCCTGACCCTTAAGCTTATTAAGTTCTGTTTTTTAGCATTCAGATATTCTCTCCAAATCCTGCAGCACTTAAGAGTAAAATACACTTTTTTTTTTTTCTCTCAAAACTGGAGCTCTAATTAATTTCTCCAAAATATCAAAAAGGTTTATTTCACATTGTCTGAGCTCTACATTATTATTTCACACAAACTTAAAAACAAATAAATTGACTTAGATGGAGATGAACTTTTAAGTAAGCAAACACTTAACTTCCAGACAACTGCAGCATCTGAAACTTGGCATACAAGACCACAACGAATATTAAACTTGCTTCTGGCCAAGTAGTTGGTGTCAAATTAATGTTTACTTAATCTTTAGTAAATCCTACCGAACGTTATACACATTTTCCCAAAAGACATTAATTTAACTCTTATAAACACACAGAATAAGGATTTTAAACCTTACTGTTGTGCTTTCCTCACTTTGACAGCACTTTCAGTCTCTTGGATGAGTCTGGGAGAGTTTTTGAGCTTGATAGTCAGGGCTCAAACACCCCAGAAAAATCAAACATATTCAGGTGCGACCTGCTTCCTGTGTCACCTGCCAATACCTGGATTCCGGATTCTGCGTTTCCTTGGAAACAACTAAGGACATCACTAACCCCTAAAGCAGTGAAAGAAATGCACTTCCCGGCTCTGCTGCACAAGTTAGTCACGTCATCGCTCGACCTCAAGAAACAGCACATGGAAATCAGAGATTGGCGGGCAAAGGCTTCTTCCCAAATCACTGCAACGGCTGGATGGCGATTTAAAAAGACAGCCTGGCGCGAACGCGTAATGGAAGCATCCTCCGGCTAATGTTGCCATCTATAACCTCACCCTGGAAGATGTGAGGCTTCAAAAATATCAAACAGTATACTTCCCTCAAGCAGTATTATATAGCCATTGTTTAAAATATATATATTCTTTGTACAGAAATGTATACACAGCTAGAAGACATCAGCTGCTCTTCTCTAAACATACTACTCAACTAGAAACCATCATCAACTTGTATATAAAAACACAGGCTGCCACACACTATTACCAGCACGCATTTAAGCTCTCCAGCAAAAAATTACACGCAGCATTGCTTATTTAGTTGCCAGAATGTAAAAGCATCCTTCCCCTGCCATCCTGAATCTCCAAGTCCTGCTCAGGAAAACTGCAGGTCCCAGGATGCATTACTTGATCTTTTTCCAGGCAAGCAATTGAGATAAAAACAGAGCACTGCACACTGGGGCCTGTAGTTTCCGCGAGGCGCACTCCCAGCAAAGACGAGACCAGATGTAGGCCATATTGCCTACTTGCATGGGCCAGCACGCAGCAGCGCACACGCCGCGCGTGCCCCTGCCTCCTCGTAGCAGCCTGGCAACCCACATTAGCGGCCATTTCTCACAGGTCAGAAGACTATTAAAACTACAGAGATTTCAGTAAAAATAAACATCAGCTAAGCAGTAATTCCCAAGGAATCAAAGCATAATCGGCAGTTTAGCTACTTTCAAATATGCAAAGTGGGCTAGAGCTTTCTAACACCTTCATGGGAACACAAGCGAGATTTTTTTAAATCCCTCCCTCCAAACTGTTACATTTTTTAACATTAAAGCCTGCTTTCAAAGACTGCTCTTACCAATTTCAAAAAGCAAAGCATGTTTGGCGAGGGGGCATATCCTCCCTGTGCAGAGTTTAGTAATCTGGAAACAAATTACCCTCTCCCTCCATTTCCAAAACGTACTGCGGCAGGAGCTTGCCCTCCCTTCCCCAAAAGGAGCGGAGCTCGCAGAGAATTAAATAGCTGAATCTCAGTGTAGGCCTCGGAGAGGAATACACTGTGCTCCTGCAAAGGGAAGGGCAGCTCCCCCTACCAGGCTGTTCTAAGAAGGCTTTAATCACGGAAGGAAACAACCAGCCATCAAAATGAACAAGTCTTCCCTCCCCCTCCAGCCCCCCCTCCTCCACGAGCTCCGGATATGTTTTTCTTTTTTTAATATGTATATATATATATAATTCCATCTAAGCACTTGCATGCTTTACTATTCTCAGCAGAACAACACAGTCCTCGCAGCGTTCCCAGGCAGCACCCGCACAAACACACGAAAGAAAAAGCTCCGAGACTCTGAACCCAGTGCGAGGCAGCGTCCTGTCACAACGGAGCAGCACACAGGGATGTTCAAGTCACCTGAAAGGCATCCTAATGCATTTCCCTACATAGGTAGAAGGCCTCAGAAGCACCTAAAGGTTTTGTCAATACAGCAATACTGTCCATAGGCCAAAAGACAGCTGTTGCCATAGTTACTATCAGCCAGCTTATCAGAAAATAATTATTGTGATTACTCAGAAGTTTTGTTAAAACAATTTAAAGCGTCGGTAAGATACTACTTGATCTCTTCAATTAACTACTTGCAACTGCCCTGCCTTCGGGAGCCACACAGTTAACGTGCTCCGAACGGCAGGCTCGGAGGGAGCGAGGGAAGGAATCGATGCTCCTTCTCCCGCTCAAGCACTGACAGCTTCTATTTCGCAGGCAGAAGCGACGAGACCGAACTGAGCTTAAGCTCTGCCGCTAGAGTTCTCTTTCCACAGGCCTAAAAGGGAGAGGCCAAGCAAAAAATAAATCTTACAGGCACAGGCTCCAACACGCTGAAACCTGCCCCCATTATTTTTCTCATTCATTCATTGGCACCCCCATTCAAAAAGGCACCAGCTACAATTTCAAAACATACTTCTAATCATATACATACACACACAGAGTCCCTCCTTTAGGAGGCAAGCAATACAATTTCTGCATTTTCTGCACTACCCGGGAACCGGATAACGTATCCACCTGTCCTACAAGCACAGCACTATCAAGCCAAAGAGCAGAATCCACAAAACACATGATTTTGAGACTTCACATTTTAAAACAGCAAAAAAGCCAGCACAAGCGCAGCCTGCAACAGAACTCGCGTGAGCAGAGTTGCACTCTGTACATACAATATACGGGAGGATTCCCAGCAAAACAAAAACGTTAGGCTAGGTTTTAAGGGAGCTGAAGTAGTTTCATGCTCCCCCACCACATACACTTTTTTTTTTTTTTTTTTTTTTAATAAAAAGTGTTTTGGACATACCAGCTTTAATCAAGATATGAGTGAGCGCTTGCAGTGATAATGAACAACATCTATGCATAAAGATTTTTAGGCATGAGGCACTCAATTCCTATGGATGAACTTTAACAAAAAAAATCATTATATGTAATGTTTACATCATTAAGATGGTATAAACAGTACAGGTTTCTCAGCAGAATTTATTTTTCAGATTTACCGGGTAGCATATTCTTTCTTCAAAAGCCTACAGTGATCAAAGTATTAAAGCAGAAAAATCAGTGACAAAGTTGAAGCTTTGTTAGAGGAGCAGGCACAGCAATAATCTGAGACAGAATGAAGGGATCTTTCAGAACTTTCTACAGCTTTAAAAATTATTTTAGAGACATGTGATTCTATTTTTAAAATTTAATTGCCACTCGAGTTGATGACCTTTTCTCAACATTAGGTAAGTTTTTTTAGAAAATATTTCAATTTCTGCATGCTATAGCCATTTTGTATCTAAACTTATTGCTCCGCTTTTGCGGGGTTTTGACCTAACAAAAGCAGAGCCAAACAACTTTAATTAGACTTTATTAATTTCTCTACAGTGAGGAACCTGATAAGGGTCAGGAACAAAAAAAAAAAAAAAAAATCTGTATATCTTGTAATTAAACTCTATTAGTAATAAAGAAAATTAATAAATTGAAAATAAGAAAATGCAAAGTGCCCCCCAAATGTAAATAAACTTCTGTTTTGCCTGCATAATGCATAATCCACCATGAGCATAAGCCAAGTAACTGGCTTTGTGTTGTGCTGCACATGAAATATTAATGTAGGATACCTATAAAAACTATCCTTCAGTTCACCCTCTATTTACAGGGTACAGAAGTATCTCGCCCCTTGCATTCAGCGCACATCTCTGAGCTCTTCTGCACAGCCTCCCACCTTCCCAGGATACGGTCTGTTCCTAAATAATAATCCTTTGTGTGGCTAAAATACATCAGAAGCAGGACGCGAGCTGCTTTCTGGCACGCAGTAATTGAACAAGGGCAATTCAGGAACGTGCAGGAGCCAGGCCTTTTGTGGAGTCTTGCACTTCCAGGCTACGGCTACACATGTGACTGCACAGTTGTGAGCATAAAGGCCGAGAGGGACAGCAGAGAAATGCTGCTAGAAACCCAGTAACAGATTTTTAGCACTGCCCCTTGCACACAAGGTCTTTCTGTGAGATTTGAAACAAACAAAGACCATACAAAATAAATAAATAAATAAAAACGGAAACAACAATGCTAAAGAGGTTAAGTCACCCACCTACATTTCAAACATGGAGTTTATCCTGAGTTTCTGGTAACGTGCACAAGATGCCCATAAAATGCGAAGGGATGAGACAGTCCACCAAGGTTCTTATAGACGCATATGAAAATGAAGCGGCAATCTCGGCTGTAAACAAATTCCAGCAGCATCAATGCACTCCAGTGAGTAAAGTTCTCCGTGGCTGGGAGAACAAGTATCAGGGGGATCGAACAGCTACAACATGCCCATATGGCACTATAACTGCTGCAAGCGAACAGCAGGAACAACCTAAAGGGACAGCAGGACTCACTATTAAAGCTTTCCAAAAGCACTCAGAATTTCACAACTTTCTAAGGCATAACCAAAAGACATTTTATTTCCCTAAAAAGATACACATGAAACTTGCCTCCTTTGTGCAGATCCAGTCAAAAGACAACTTTTAGAAATTACAGTTTCAACAGTGAAGTTGAACACAGATGCATGCTCACAAACAAAACCTCATCTCTAAAAGCAAGAGTAAAGTTGGAGTAAGTACTTTTCAGGCCCAATACTTGAAACACAGCTGAAGCTGAAAGGCCTGGGGTGAAGAACGATATACACAAAAACTAAAGGCAGAGAGAATTTACTTTTAAAGCTGGAAAACACAACCCAAACAAACAGCATTGTTCTCTGAACTGTCTGAAATTCCCGGTTTCTTACTTTTACTTGAAGTTCTCTGAAGAAAGGCTCTATCTTTTCATTCACAAAAGGAAGAAAATTAATACCATCTCCCCATGCATCCTGTTCAGGATGCACATAAAAAAAAAAAGCAAAGCTTAAAAGCCTTGAGATTGCAACCTTACAATGAATAATAGTAAAATAATTATTCTAAGAGGAAAAAAAAATCCCAAATGTGACATCCTGAACCATACCACATTAGCTTTGTTAGTTAACTGAAAATAAATGAATAAATCACTAACCCCCCTTCAACTTTTTTTTACTGCTCAGGTCAGTAGAGCTAAAAGTTGCAGGTGTTATAAAGCTGACATCCAGTTGGTATTAAGTTTTTCATGATCAAACAACCTAACTTCTACCGGACAGTCTTTTAAGACACTGAGGTGATACTCTATACAAGCTACTATACAATAAGAAATCAATGGATAAGGAGCTGGCTTAATATTCCCTCTGTATCTACTGCCAGATGCTCAAACTCTTAGATGATAAAACAACAACACAATAATCTAATTTCTCTACCACAATAAGGTTGAAAGGTTCAAAAACAATTGAGAAGCTGAGAAGCATTTCACCTTAAAAAAAAAAAGTTTTGAAGTCTCATTTACTGAGCTGCAAGATTCCTAACCCTCTCTTCTTCCCCCCCCCCCAAAAAAAAAAAATAATTCAGCTATCATTAAATGTTTCCAGATATAAATGAAATTCCCAAAACCAAGTGTGGTAATTACCTTCTCTAACTCACATGGGTCATTGTGGACATTTTTTGGTTTACTTGTTTGTCTTAAGATCTTGTTCCCCCTAGTAATTTAATATCACTTCTTATATGCAAACTATAAAGTTATATTGCAGAGAGCCATTAGAATGTTTAATAATAAAAAAAAAGTTATAGCATTATATATTAGCTGGGTAGAAGGTATGAATTTTAGATTTCTAGTGTTCAAGGTTTTACAAAGTTTGTTATTTTCTTCCCAAATCATGTCTCAACATAAGCCTCTCTGCACTGAAGCTGAGCACCTCCACAGCCCCACCACTTAACAAAGCCAGCTTCCCCAGCCAGCTCCCAGCAGGCAGAGCAAAGCCAGAGGAAACTGACTGGCAAAACTGAAACTAATCAGGTGTCCTCCCTGCTGGGAAGGGGCACAGTGCCCCAGAGAGTAAACAAGCATCACCCCGAAAAGATGTGGCTCTGTCAAAGTCCACGCTGTAAGGGGGGAGGTGAGGGGACTCGTATGGGGATGCAGGAGTATCTGTTGTTTAATATGGTGCAAGAAATAACATATCCGGTTAAAAAACTTCACCAGCTTGAGTGAGGCTGCTTCTCAGGGCAAACGCGGCGCTCCGGAGCACCCTCGTTCCCCACGCTCGGGCCTCCCACGCACAACGTCCCACAACTTCCTCGCGACACGCAAGTTGCCGTCCCCGGTGGGAGCTCGCTGCACGCAGCCTCTCCCGCAAACAAAAGTTCATTGTGGAGCCTGGCGCCTGGGCCCAGCCGCGCACACCAGGGGCACGCGCGCCCCGCCGCGCTCGTAGGGCTCGCGGGCAAGCACCGTTACTCACAATTAGAAGGGGGAACAGGTGTAGCAGATACCATACTTTGATAGCTGAACAAAGAATATCACAACACGTGACTGAAATGTGATGACATTTGTACACCAATCGAAAACAAAAGCCACTCTCCAATGGCACTCTTTCCTCCACCCCCAAGAATTAGGAACTTGGAAATCACTCCATATTGAAACACATCTGCTCACAGCCTCATTTGCTGACACTTGAGAAGAAGTTGAATGAAGAGCTCCCTACACGGCGCCGGCACAAATTCCACCTCGGAGCCCTAGGTGCACACTCCCGCGAGTGCCCACCAGGCTGCCAGTGCGGCCGCAAACGGAAAGGGGAAAAAGATCCAGCAACAATGCAGCCCGGAATAATAAAAGGGAAAGGAAAAGAAAATAAAAAGGGGGAAAAAAATAAAACGAGCACAAAAAGCAGCCAGGCAAGCGGAGAGAGGAGCACGCACGACAGGATGGTACCAAATGGCAGAGTCCCACAGAGGCCCCTCTCCGCAGGCAGCGGGAGCCGCGCACGTCCGCGCTCCCTCATCCCCGATCCCGCTACCTGTGCGGGAAGGGCCGCTCCAGGCCGGCGGCGGGGAGGAGGAGGAGGAGCAGGAGGCACTTCGGAATAACAAGTTGCAGAAGAAACGGAATTTTCCCAGCGCTGCTCGGGCCACAAAGACAAATGAAAGGAGAGGGGAGAGAAAAAAAAAAAAAAAAAAAAAAAAAGGAATGGAGGGAGGGGAAAAAATAAATAAAACCTGCGGCGGCGTGGCTACGCATTACCGATGGGCACGGGCGGCACCACCGCGGCGACGGCAATAATGAAACTTGCGCGGCGGCAGCATCGCGGCGGCGAAGGGCACCGCGAGCGCAGGGCCTGGCGGCGGCCGCCCTGGAGGACCCGGCGCGGCGGCGGCAGGAGGAGGAGGAGGAGGGCCGAGCCGCTCCCCACCCCCTCCCGGTGCAGTGTGTCATCCCCGGGCCCGCTCCGCCCCCCCCGCGCCGCCTC